>JAXIVD010003789.1:17500-40000 GCA_036785275.1 Cancer borealis
GGGGGTAGTGGTATGGGTACGAATGTTGGGGGTGTGTACATTTATTGGGGTCATATGTGTGGGTGTTGGGGTGATGTGTGTATGTGTATGTTTGTGTTTGTGTGGGTGTGTGGTGGAGTGTGGGTGTGTGTTCATTGTTACAGGGGCAGGGTTATGTGGGTGTCCTTGGTGGGTGTGGGTACAGGTGGGCGTGTGTTGGGGGCTGTGGGTGTATATTTTCAGATAAGTATGTTGGGTGTGTGTGTGTGTGTGTGTGTGCTTTCATTATTGTTATTTTGCAGGATTGTATCAAGCCTGTTGTGTATTGTTTTTGTGTGTATTTACCTAGTTGTAGTATACAGGGCCTGAGCTACACTCATGTGGTCCTGTCTCCGTATCTATATTTGTCCAGTTTTTCCTTCAGTTGATGTACATTCTTTGCCATTGTCACCTCTTCCTTCAGTCCACTCCAAGTATCTATACTTCTTTGGGGAAAACTACTTTTTTGTGTTCAAGCAAATTCCTTTTTGCCATATATTATTGTCCCATCAAATATCTAGCCTGTCCTTTACTTCCATTATTAGTTATTTCTGGTTCTTGCAAGTTGTTCATCAATATATATTTAGTAATTAAATCTCCTTCACCTCCCGTAAAGTGTTGTGAGTGTGTGTGTGTGTGTGTGTGTCAATGACCAGTCTGGAGGATCATGCGCTAGACTCATGATCACCAGCCATTACACTCCCGGAGAGAGATTAGAGCTTATTACAGCCCAATCTATGGGTAAAACAGTGATCTTCCACACACACACACACACACACACACACACACACACACACACACACACACACACACACACACACACACACATCCACTTGTTGAAGGAGGACAGTACCTGCTTGGTCATCAATGAAACTTTGCACCTTAAGCCTGCCGAGTGACAGGCCGACGTTTGGTTTTGATGCGTTGTGAATTTCCATGCATTTGTGTGGAGGTGATGAGGTTAGGTTAGGTTGAAGGAGGTTGTCTTTGTCTAGCTGCATCAAAAGTGTCATGTTATAGTGAAGTGAAGTGAAGGGTTGGCACTCCCTAGTGTAAAGCAGTGAAGGGTTGGCACTCCCTTGTGTAAAGCAGTGAAGGGTTGGCACTCCCTTGTGTAAAGCAGTGAAGGGTTGGCACTCCCTTGTAAAGCAATGAAGGGTTGGCACTCCCTTGTGTAAAGCAGTGAAGGGTTGGCACTCCCTTGTGTAAAGCAGTGAAGGGTTGGCACTCCCTTGTGTAAAGCAGTGAAGGGTTGGCACTCCCTTGTGTAAAGCAGTGAAGGGTTGGCACTCCCTTGTGTAAAGCAGTGAAGGGTTGGCACTCCCTTGTGTAAAGCAGTGAAGGGTTGGCACTCCCTTGTGTAAAGCAGTGAAGGGCTGGCACTCCCTTGTAAAGCAGTGAAGGGTTGGCACTCCCTTGTGTAAAGCAGTGAAGGGTTGGCACTCCCTTGTGTAAAGCAGTGAAGGGTTGGCACTCCCTTGTGTAAAGCAGTGAAGGGTTGGCACTCCTTTGTGTAAAGCAGTGAAGGGTTGGCACTCCCTTGTAAAGCAGTGAAGGGTTGGCACTCCCTTGTGTAAAGCAGTGAAGGGTTGGCACTCCCTTGTGTAAAGCAGTGAAGGGTTGGCACTCCCTTGTAAAGCAGTGAAGGGTTGGCACGCCCTTGTGTAAAGCAGTGAAGGGTTGGCACTCCCTTGTGTAAAGCAGTGAAGGGTTGGCACTCCCTTGTGTAAAGCAGTGAAGGGTTGGCACTCCCTTGTAAAGCAGTGAAGGGTTAGCACTCCCTTGTGTAAAGCAGTGAAGGGTTGGCACTCCCTTGTGTAAAGCAGTGAAGGGTTGGCACTCCCTTGTGTAAAGCAGTGAAGGGTTGGCACTCCCTTGTGTAAAGCAGTGAAGGGTTGGCACTCCCTTGTGTAAAGCAGTGAAGGGTTGGCACTCCTTTGTGTAAAGCAGTGAAGCGTTGGCACTCCCTTGTGTAAAGCAGTGAAGGGTTGGCACTCCCTTGTGTAAAGCAGTGAAGGGTTGGCACTCCTTTGTGTAAAGCAGTGAAGGGTTGGCACTCCCTTGTAAAGCAGTGAAGGGTTGGCACTCCCTTGTGTAAAGCAGTGAAGGGTTGGCACTCCCTTGTGTAAAGCAGTGAAGGGTTGGCACTCCCTTGTGTAAAGCAGTGAAGGGTTGGTACTCCCTTGTGTAAAGCAGTGAAGGGTTGGCACTCCTTTGTGTAAAGCAGTGAAGGGTTGGCACTCCCTTGTGTAAAGCAGTGAAGGGTTGGCACTCCCTTGTGTAAAGCAGTGAAGGGTTGGCACTCCCTTGTGTAAAGCAGTGAAGGGTTGGCACTCCCTTGTGTAAAGCAGTGAAGGGTTAGCACTCCCTTGTAAAGCAGTGAAGGGTTGGCACTCCCTTGTGTAAAGCAGTGAAGGGTTGGCACTCCCTTGTGTAAAGCAGTGAAGGGTTGGCACTCCCTTGTGTAAAGCAGTGAAGGGTTGGCACTCCTTTGTGTAAAGCAGTGAAGGGTTGGCACTCCCTTGTAAAGCAGTGAAGGGTTGGCACGCCCTTGTGTAAAGCAGTGAAGGGTTGGCACTCCCTTGTGTAAAGCAGTGAAGGGTTGGCACTCCTTTGTGTAAAGCAGTGAAGGGTTGGCACTCCCTTGTGTAAAGCAGTGAAGGGTTGGCACTCCCTTGTAAAGCAGTGAAGGGTTAGCACTCCCTTGTGTAAAGCAGTGAAGGGTTGGCACTCCCTTGTGTAAAGCAGTGAAGGGTTGGCACTCCCTTGTAAAGCAGTGAAGGGTTGGCACTCCCTTGTTGATGACACACAAGGTTGTGAATCCTTTGTTCTGATGACACAACACAACACAACACAACACAACACTATTGATCACACACACATGCACACAAAGGAATGTATGTATGCATGTGCACCACAAGGTGTATTGTGGTGCAGTGTAATGTACGTACCTTGGTTGAGGTGGTAATACTATGAAGTGTTTGTTTGTTTGAACACCACACTGTAACGCACTACCGCACCACTTTACTTCCACGCATCAGAGTGTGGGTGTTCCTTGTCTTGAGCCTACCATCATGTTATACCCATTATATGTATACAACACCAAACATGTATAAGATGAATAACAATGGGGCATCACACTCTCCTTCCTCCTTCCTAGACCATCATCACACCTTCATCACCATTAATTCATCACACCTCCATCACCACACCTCTCCTGCCCCTCGTGTGTCCCTCTAATGTGTGTGTGTGTTCCTCCTGCAGCCACAGACTTGGCACGGCAGCTGGAGAACTGGCTTGGGCAGGCAGACCTCTCCCACGGGCCAGCACGGGCCATCATTGCTCCGTAAGGATACTCACCTCTCTCTTTTATCTCTCTCTCTGTCTGTCTCTCTCTCTCAGTTAATTTCTTTTCCATTAATAATTATTGTGATAGAGAGTAAGTGTTAGTTTGAAATACAAAAACCAAGCCTTATGTTCACCCGGCACACAACCTGACATTGTTTTCCCTTCCAGACATGCAGGTTACCAATACAGTGGTGCCGTTGGTGCCTATGCATATCGACAAGTGTCTCCTGTGGTTGTGTGAGTATACTGGGTGTGTCTGTGTGTGTGTGTGTGTGTGTGTGTGTGTGTGTGTGTGTGTGTGTGTGTGTGTGTGTGTGTGTGTGTGTGACAGTCCCATCTATGTGGTGTGGAATCTAGTGTAAGTGTGCTATTAAACTATCATTAATATATTGATCACATGTCTACTGCAAAGTGGGAAATATTTTGTGAACGGAAATTGGTTTTGACTTCTACTGCTGCTGCTGCTGCTGATGATGATGATGATGATGATGATGATGATGATGCTAAAGGCTCCAATTTATAAATGGTCTTATATGAATAGAAATTTCCAAAAGTGTGATAATTGTGTTTCTTTTTCAGGAAGTGTGATATTGTTTTTATTGGCAAGAATACAACTCCTTTCAGTGGCAAGGAGTGATGGAATACTGTTATGTCTTAAGATGTATTCAGTAATTATATGTTGATGTATTTCCATTATCTATCAATGATATATAGATTATTACTAATACTATATTGTATGAATGATTACAAGTTGTATGTTTGTGGCTGAAAGTGTCACAAGTATACAGTATCATTCTTGTGTTGTATCACTACTTCTACTACTACTACTACTACTACTACTACTACTACTACTACTACTACTACTACTACTATTATTACCACTACTTCCTCTACCACTATCACTACTACTACTACTACTACTACTACCACTACTACTACCACTACTACTACCACTACTACTACTACTACTACTACTACTACTACTACTACTACTACTACACTCTACCATTACCCTCCAGGAAGCGGGTGTTCATCCTCGGTCCATCCCACCACGTCCGGCTCTCCGGGTGTGCGCTCTCCTCACTCACCAAGTACAGGACGCCCCTCTATGACCTCCCCGTCGACCAGCAAGGTGAGTGTAGCAGCAGCAGTAGTAGTAGTAGTAGTAGTAGTAGTAGTAGATTCTAAGGAGAGATCATATACTGTACATGAATATCTGTTTTTTCTCCATAATCTATTTTTTTACTGCTTTAAATTCATATTTCCATTAACTTTATTTTTATTTTTATTTTATTCTTTTATTTTATTTTTTTTTCCCCTTCTTAAATTCCAAATGTAAATGTAGTCGAGCCACCAAGTGAGTGTGTGAGAATATAACAGAATAGAATACATTTAGACATTATAGATAACATGGACCACAACTATATCCTAACAAAACTGGTAAAACATAGACCTATTCTTTGTTTATTTAAAAAAAAAAAAAAAAAAAATAGCAAACATAACATAACATCACAGCATTAACTAAAAAATTACACACCATAGAAAATAAATAAATATAAGTATATACTAAAAATAAATGAGTAAGTAAGTGAGTAAATGAGTAAGTGTTGTATTTGTTGTTCCAGTTTACAATGAGCTCTACCAGACGGGCCACTTTGAGACCATGAGTGTGTCAGCGGACGAGGACGAACACAGTATTGAAATGCATCTCCCCTATGTAGCCAAAGTGATGGAGGAGTGAGTATTGGGGGGGCAGGGAGGTGGGTGTGTGGGGAGGTGGGTGTATGTATGTGTGTGGGGGTGAGGGTGGGTGTGGGAGTGTATGTATGTGTGTGTGTGGGTGTGTGTGTAATAATAGTAATAATAATAAACGGTGTATACAAAATGATGGTGGTGATAGTGAGTGAGTGAGTGTGGTGGTGATAGTAGTAGATAATGGTGATGACAGTGAGTGTTGTGTTGTGGTGGTGATGGTGATGATAGAAAGTGAGTAAGTGTTGTGATAGTGATGGTGGTGGTGATAGTGGTACAGTGTGTTCCGTTGTGGTACAGTTTCCGGGATCACTTCACCATTGTCCCGGTGTTGGTGGGTTCCCTGACGCCGGAACGAGAGGTGATGTACGGCCGCCTCCTTGCACCCTACCTTGCTGATCCCCAGGTGAGGGCTGCGTCTACTTACTCACCTCTCACCCCTCTCACCCACTCATCCACTCATCCACCTCTCATTAACCCGATAATTCACCTTTTTATCATTACTAGTTTATTATTTATTATCATTCTACTGAAGAAATAATGTGATGAAAGGAAAGATTTATAAGGAAGGGTGAATAATTTTTTTTTTTTTTTTTTTTTTTATATAATTATGAATATGGAAAGGGATATGTATAAGTAATTGATTTTTTTTCTTTCTTTCCTTTCTTTCTTTCTTTGTTTCTTTCTTTCCTGTTGTCTCTGTGTCTATCTTATTTCTGCTTCTATCTTGCCTTGCCATTCCTTCTTAATTAATCTCTTGACCTTTTCATGTCTCCCTTTTATCATTATTTTGACCTTATTTCTGTCTTCTATCTTTCCTTGCTGTTCCCTCTGTCCATTCTGTTCTGTCCATTTCCTCTGCCCACTCTTCTGTTCACTCTTCTGTCCATTCCCTCTATCCATTCTTCTGTCCTTCTCCTGTCCACTCTGTTCTGTCCTTTCCCTCTGTGCCCTCTCTTCCGTCCATTCCTTCTGTCCACTGTGTTCTGTCCTTTTCCTGTCCGTCCCCTAGAGCCTGTTTGTGATATCCTCTGACTTCTGTCACTGGGGTCAGCGCTTCCGCTACACTTACTACGACCGCTCTGTCGGGGACATCTGGCAGTCCATTCAGAAGCTGGACAAGCAGGGCATGAACCTTATTGAGACCTTGAACCCCAGTGCCTTCACCGAGTACCTGAAGAAGTACGGCAACACCATCTGCGGCCGCCACCCCATCGGAGTGTTGCTCAACGTTAGTCCTGGGGTGACGGTGGTGGTGGTGGTGGTGGTGGTGTTGATAAGTTTGCTTGGAGGAGTTATTGCCAAGATCAGTTGTAGTTGTAGTTGTAGTTGTAGTGATGTTGAGTTGGTTGTGAAGTATGTTTATAAGTGAGTGTGTATGAGTGGTTGTAGTGGTAGTGACATGTATGAGTGGTTGTTGTAGTGGTTGAGTGCCCAGTATGGTGTTACAGTGTGGTTCCTTCCTTCCCCTGACAGGCCGTGGCCACCCTAAAGACCGCCAACGGGCACCGTATGATGCTTAAGTTCCTGCAGTACGCCCAGTCCTCTCGCTGCTACACCTCCTCAGACTCCTCCGTCTCCTACGCTGCCGCATCACTCATATTTGAGTAGACCTTGGCGGCCGCATGGGGACGGGGGCCTGCCACCACGCCTGCCCCGGCCCAGGCCACCCTAGGGCCTGCACACCTGGCCTGGGCTCATCCCTCTGCCCACGGTCATATGCTGAGGGCACGGCACTGCAGGTGTTCCCAGCGGCGCGCCATGGCACCAGAGGCACCCTTCCCACCACCACTGTGTCTCCGGCCCCGCTGTTGTGGCCAACACATCACCTGCCCCGGCACCACTACCTGTGGCCGGGGCCGGGGCAGAGGTGCCGTCCAGGGATGTGTCTTGCATTTCTGACGGCACACTGGGCTTGGTGGAGGCGGCAGGACCCACGGTGCCGGTGCCAGTGCCGGTGCCACGTGAGTGCAGGGTGCAGGCCGGGCTACTCCTGTGTGGTGGTTTGGGGCTCCAGTACCAGGTGGGTGAATGTGGCCTCACCTCTACTCCACCCATCACTCACTCACTCACTCCTCACTCCCTCCCCCCTCCCTCTCCCCCTCCCTTGGTCCTGAACCCCCTCACCCCTACTGTCACACCCCCGGGGGAGTGGTTCACTCCAACGGGCCTGAGGTGTGGCAGCAGCAGCAGCAGCAGCAGCAGGAAGGTGGTGGTGTGTTGGGTGTGGGTGCAATGGTTCACCCGCTGGCCATCCACTCTCACCTGACTGGATGGTGTGGTGGTGGTGGTGGTGGTGGTGTTCTTTGAATGGTTACACAACACTGTGACATTACTGTACTAACATTGTGTTGGTTTGAGTTATAACTTGGCCACGTGGAGTCAGGTAGCCTTGGTGACATTGAAAACAGTGGTGAGGCGCCATCACCTGTGTGGGTGTGTAATGACATCCACCTGCAGACCAAAGGAAAGGTGTGCCACCCATCACTCACCCACTCACTCACGCACTCACTCACGCCCCCTGGTGTGCACAGACTCAAAAGATGCATTGGGGTGTTGAGAGGAAGCTAATGATAATGTATACAATAGTGCAGACCAAACCTACAGTACATACCCACACCTGCTCACTACTAACTGCTTGTATAGAGTTGTATGCCTGCCACCTGTCCACCAGATTGAGAGCCTCACACACTACTAGGGAAACATTGGTGGTTGGGATCACAACACAACAACACAACAGGTGAAGGCCACACTAGACACAAGGACATTGTTGTACCTTACACACCTGAACAAACTATCAATTGCAAACAGTATTGTGCTCGTCCAGCCTCCTCCTCCAGTGTAATGTTTGCATAAAGGCAACATTGGCATTATAACACTCATATTAAACAAACCCTTTCTGCCCCCTTGGCCCGGCTGGCTCTGTGGTGCAGTGGTCGCCTGGTGGCCTAAAGGTTGTGGGTTCGGTCCTGGCTCATGGCAGCTTCTTGATAAGAGGTAACACTCCCTCGTTCACCCTAGCAGGACTATACAATCTATACCAACATAGACTCGGAACATTATTTGATCACCTTTCTAATATGCTCTCTTAAGAAAACCAGTGATAAAATAATTGTCTAACCGAACCCTAACACACCACACTCTTCCCTGCTGCTGCTTGGTCTCCACTCCTTCAGGACGCCCCCCTATCCCCCCCATCCCCCTGGTCCCCCTGCGCTGCCCCTTGCCCAGGCCACACCCAACCTGTGATGATGCTGTGGGAGGCGGTGGGCTGAGCCGACCGCTGCACACGCCATGCCGGCCGATTCACACTGTTTTTGTTTTCGGTGATTTGAGACTCAGGGTCATTTTATATCAAGTGCTTGTATGTGCTGACGATGACGACGGCAACGCAAGTATGTGTGTGCGAGGTGATTCTGTTCAGCTTCAGATGTCATGTAGCCTATTCTAATTCTATTCTATTCTATTCTATTCTATTCTAATTCTATTCTATGCTATTTTGATCACCTGTTTGGTTGTACTCTCCTGAATGTCCTAAACTATGTACTTTCCTTCCTTCCTTCACCTCTTCTCTCCTCTTCTCTCCTTTCCTCTTTACTTCCTCCTCCTTATCCTCTCCTCTCCTTTCCTTTCCTCTCCTTCTTCCTCCTCCTTGTCCTCTCTCCACCTCATAATAATCTCCTTACTGTCTCTTCTACATATATATTTGTTTACTTTTTACCTTCCTTCTCTTCTCTTCTCTTCTCTTCTCTTCTCTTCTCTTCTCTGGTTCTTCCTCCTTGTTTCCTCTCTTCTCTCTGCCTCAAAATATTCTTCCTACCTTCTCTTCTATATTTGTTTTATTTCTTCCTATTTCTGCTTTATCTTCTGTTGCTCTGTCTCCTTCCTTCGTTCTCTTCTTCTTCTTCTTCTTCTTCTTCTGTCCTCCCTCCTTCCTTCCCTCTCCTCCTCCTCCTCCTTATCTCCCTATCCTCCTATTCTCTTGTATTGCCTTTTTTTACACACACACACACACACACACACACACACACACACACACACACACACACACACACACACACACACACACACTCTTTCCTAATGTGCCTCCCCCTCCACTTACATTCCACATGCATACATAACACTCCACTTTTAAGACGCATATCTTTCCATCCTTCCATCCTTCCACTGTTTGTTCTTCCTTTCTACCCTTCCATCCTTCCATCCTTCCATCCTTCCACTGTTTGTTCTTCCTTTGTACTCCTTTCTACCCTTCCATCCTTCCATCCTTCCCACCTTTCCATCCTTCCCACCCCTTCCATCCTTCCATCCTTCCATCCTTCCATCCTTCCATCCTTCATCCTCCCACCCCTTCCATCCTTCCACCCTTCCATCCTTCCACCCTTCCATCCTTCCATCCTTCCACCCTTCCACCCTTCCATCCTTCCATCCTTCCACCCTTCCATCCTTCCATCCTTCCACCCTTCCCACCCCTTCCATCCTTCACCCTTCCATCCTTCCATCCTTCCACCCTTCCACCTTTCCACCCTTCCATCCTTCCATCCTTCCCACCCCTTCCACCCTTCCATCCTTCCACCCTTCCATCCTTCCCACCCCTTCCATCCTTCCACCCCTTCCACCCTTCCATCCTTCCACCCTTCCCATCCTTCCACCCTTCCATCCTTCCACCCTTCCATCCTTCCCACCCCTTCCACCCTTCCATCCTTCCACCCTTCCCACCCCTCCATCCTTCCCACCTCTTCCATCCTTCCATCCTTCCATCCTTCCATCCTTCCCCTTCAATTTTTTTTTGCTATTAAATAATTATGTTGCTTTTGACGACAATTGAATCTTTGTCTTGAGATTATTTATGTAATTTTTTGTGTTTTTGTTACTTATAGATGATAATTTGACGTGGAAATGCGCTTATATATTATTATTATTATTATTATTATTTCTTTATTTATTTGATTGATTTATTTTATTTTATTTTATTTTTTTTTTTTTCTTCCTAATTTGTTGTGATTTTTTTGGTCAATATGCATTTTTATTGATATTTTTTGATTTAATTATACTTTTTTTTTTTCCCGATGATTGGAAATTAAATGTATTATCAATGTATTTTTATGTTGTATTTATTTTATTCTATTTTATATATTCTATTTCTTTCTTTCTTTCTTTTCTATTTATTTTTATTTTTATTTGGTAACACTGTATTTGACATGACTTTGGGTTCATTGGTAACACTGTGACCTTGACCTGACCTTGACCTTGAAAGTGCACCTCCATAACACTTCAAAACATCATCCTGTGACCTTGACCTTGACCTGACCTTGAAAGTGCAACTCCATAACACTTCAAAACATCATCCTGTGACCTTGACCTGACCTTGACCTTGAAAGTGCACCTCCATAACACTTCAAAACATCATTCTGTGACCTTGACCTGACCTTGACCTTGAAAGTGCACCTCCATAACACTTCAAAACATCATTCTGTGACCTTGACCTTGACCTGACCTTGACCTTAAAAGCGCACCTCCACAACACACCTTAATACATTATACAACATAATAAGTATAAGTTATTAATATTTAGTTTTCTTACCATTTTAACGCCCAATATTTATCCATTTATTCATTTATTTTCACTTATTATTATTATTATTATTATTATTATTATTGACATTTTCATATTGGCAGCTTTTTTTTAAGAACTTTTAATCTGCTTTTTTTTTTTTCCTCCTTGACTGACTTATCTAAATATGACTTAATTATCATACTTTGAATTCCTTGCATCAACATTATTTAAGTCTATCGTGATGTTGCTTGGCAGAATGTGTGTACGTGTGTGTGTATGTGTGTGTGTGTGTGTGTGTGTGTGTGTGTGTGTGTGTGTGTGTGTGTGTGTGTGTGTGTGATAAGCTGTATATACACACACTTTTCTTCCAATATAATCCTTAGTGTAGTTTGAATATTTTCTTTCTTTCTTTCTTTCTTTCTTTCTCTTTCTTTCTTTTTCTTTCTTTCTTCCTCTCTTTCTTTCTCTCTCTTTCTTTCTTTCATTTTCTAAGTTCTCTGAGGTGTGTGAGTGTATTTTATTATTATTATTATTATTATTATTACTATTATTATCATTATTATCATTATTAGTTTAATATATTGGTATTTATACATTACATGGTTTCAGGAACATTGGGTTTAGTTCATAATATAGCAAGTATTTATATCTACTACATTATATTTACATTATATTTACATTATATTGACACTTATTTGATATTTAAAGTCATCGCTGATCCTTAGTTTAAATCTATTTCATGACCTCATTAAAAACTATAAATTACCTTCCTTTCGATATATTTAGTGAAGCAATTTTTTATACATATATTTATAAGTAATTCAACTCCTTGTGATAGATTTTGTTTATACATATTCAGAGTTAGGGTTCAATCCTCTATAAATGGGATCGACTTTTTGAACATCAGATGATCATTTATATAAGTGGTACGGGATCATTGCATTATTTATTACCTGCTTTAGCTGTAGGGATGGGCGTGGGCGTGGGCGGGGTGGGGGAAGGGTGTGTGTATTGCATTACCTCCTCCCCCCCCCCGCCCCTCCTCTTAGCCTGGAGGTAATGAGGTAACGAAGGTATTGATGTAAGACTGACTGTGTGTGTGTGTGTGTGTGTGTGTGTGTGTGTGTGTGTGTGTGTGTGTGTGTGTGTGTGTGACTGCAGCTAAGTGGTGTTGATCTGCTTCTGTGTCTACTTATTTATTATTATTATTATTGTTATTATTATTATTATTATTATTATTATTATTATTATTATTATTATTATTATTATTATTATTGCTTTCTAGGACATGAGAGTAAACTTCCTCTCTCTCTCTCTCTCTCTCTCTCTCTCTCTCTCTCTCTCTCTCTCTCTCTCTCTCTCTCTCTCTCTCTCTCTCTCTGACCTGACCTGACCTTGTATAATCTTTGCCTCCCTTGCTTTCTTCCATCCATTACCAGTATACTTTCTCCCTCCTTTCCTACCTCCCTATCTCCTTCCTTATCTCCCTCCCTCCCTCCTTCCCTCCATCTCTTTATTCCTTCCCTCCTACCTTCCCTCCCTCGTCTCCTTCCCTCCCTTTCTTTCTCCTTCCCTACCCTCTCTTTCTCCCTCCTTCCCTCCCCCCCTTTCTTCCTTCCCTCCTTCCCTCCCCCCCTTTCTTCCTCCCTCCCTCCATTGCTGTAATGTTAATGAGACGTGCCTGTAGAGTTGTATTATAATACCGTTAATTATAATAATAACATTATTACGTAATTCATAATGAGAATTAAGATACCATGATGACCCCCCCCTACCCCCCCCCCTTGCCTGCATCAGAGAGAGAGAGAGAGAGAGAGAGAGAGAGCTGAAGCCAAAGTCTGTAATAAACACCTTAATTCATTGTCTCGTAGTAGTCTATGATAAAAAAAAAAAAAAAAAAAAATGTGGATTGACAAAGTTAATGATAAATAGTGTTAAGAAAATGATGAGGAAATTTTGAGTGTGTGTGTGTGTGTGTGTGTGTGTGTGTGTGTGTGTGTGTGTGAGTGTGTGTGAGGAGAAAGATCTGATTGGGTAGGTGTGTAGTGTGTAGGCTGTGTGATTGCCCGGCTGCTGTGTTGGTGGTCCGTGATTGGTCTACTGCTTCGTGGCTGGATGATTGGGTAGCTGGCTGGCTGTCAAGTGATCTGAGTGTGTGATTGGCTGGTTACTGTGTCACAAAGGCCTCGGATTGGCTCATCAAGGCTTCATTCATTCTGTGACGCGCTGGATGCTGTGATCTTATTGGCTGTGTGTGTGTGTGTGTATGTATGTGTGTGTGTGTGTGTGTGTGTGTGTGTGTGTGTGTGTGTGTGTGTTCATATCTTTATTTTTGCTTTTACATTTTACATTACTTTTTATTTTATTTTTATTTTTATTTTTTTTGTGTGATTTTCCAACCATGAAAAAAAATGCAACATAGCTCCACTCCTCCCTGTGTGTTTGTTTGTTTATTTATTTATTTATTTTTGTTTGTTTTGTGTTGTATTTATTTATTTATTTGTGAAGAAGGTGAATGGGACACAACCTAAGATCAAAACTATGTGATAAAATGTAATAACGACTATTCTATTAACCAAGTAGGAAGGGAGATTATTATTATTATTATCATTATTATCATTATTACTTATATATATATAGTAATGTTATCATCATTATTGATATTATTAGTCTTGAGTGAGAGGAGTGTGTGAGTATGTATGTGTGTATGTGTGTGTGTGTGTATGTATTAATAGGTTTATATATGCACACCTTGTCTCAGCTACACATTATTATTATTATTATTATTATTATTATTACTGTAGCGAAAGGAGGAGACAGAGGTGAAGTATAGGATCAATAATGTAGGAAAGGTGTTGGAAGGAAGGAAGGAAGGAAAATGTTTAGTTGTAGAATGACGGTAATGAATGTCAAGAGAAGATTGTATAAAGGAATATCTGTCTTCACTGCACTATAAGGGGTTGAAACATTAAGTATAGCAGTAGTAAAGAAGGGATTGAAATGTAATAGAGATGAGGTGTGTGTGTGGAGGAACGCGTTGACCCGAGGGAGTGATAACATGTGTAGAACTAGTGTGGTGCCGTGGAGGTCATTAGAGAGTCTACTAATTGACTTCAGATTTAAGGTCAAGGATACGAGAGATGGCACAGAGGCGAGAGCAAGCGTGTGTGTGTGTGTGTGTGTGTGTGTGTGTAAGTTAATGGAGAGAATAGGAAATAATCAATAAATATCTATATGTATAATGTCGAGTGTCTACATGAGAGGGTTGGGTGGTGGAGCAGAGCAGAGCAGTGTGTGTTGAGGTGGTTAGGAAATATGGAGAGAATGGAGGAGGAACAATTAGTGGAGAGAGAATAGTAGGATATGAAGTGAGAGGTGTGAGGTTGAGAGGAAGGCCAAGAATGTGATGGAAGGTGTGGAAAGAGTGTTGAATGGAGGAGCAAGGAAGGATGAGTGTGTGTGTGTGTGTGTGTGTGTGTGTGATGAAAGTGAATGGAGAGCGAGTGAGTGAATGCATCATTAAGGACGACCCTTGGAGGAGGAGGAGGAGGTTCTGGTGCATCTGGTGTGACCCTTGGATCAGGTCAGGAGAGGGAAAGGGAGAGGGCATGAGTTAAATATGAAGCTTCATGGTAAACCTTTGGACTCATGTTGTGGATACGACCCTCTGTCCTCAACCCTATTTGTGTGAGTGGGTGGGTGTACGTACATCTGTTCTCCTAGGGTGGGTGTGGAGGCTAAGTGAGAGGACTGTGTATGGGTGTGTGTATGCCTGCCTTGTCTTGCCTATCTTCTTGGTATATAGATAGAGGAATAGATTATTATTGCTGCAAGGATATTGTCACTATTTCCTGCAGGTTGTAAAAAGGAGTGATTGAGGCGTCTAGGAAGCCCCTCTGTATTCTTTCCTACATAAAGACACGGTATAGAAAGTGAGAGTAGAGAGAATGTATCCGATCTTAATTAATCTCATGTAATCCATAGAACTTCCACCAATGAATGACCAGATTAATATATATAATTCATTTAGAAAAAAAACAAATCCCCCAAAAAATGTTAAACTACATCTCAATATTATTACGTTATGTGGTACGGTTATAAAAAGTATTATTACTACTAATATCACTAATGCTAATACTGCTAATGCTACTACTACCACTTTTACAACTATTATCTTTACTACTACTACTACTACGTTAGGCTACTCCAAGTTTTGTGTAATTGTCAAGTTGTTCTAACACAGCGAAGACGTGTGTGTGTGTGTGTGTGTGTGCGCGTGACAGAGAGCCTAGAGACACACACTGACCACCTCCATAATACTATAATGAGACGTAACTAGTGTACATGTGTGATGATAATGAATATTTGTGTGTGATGATAATGTGGAATAGTGATGAAATAATGTGCGATGATGATGATGTGAAAGAGAATTAATGAAGAGAAAGAGAATTAGTGACATAAGGAAAGGAAATGCGAGAAATTCAACGAACATTTATTTTTATTTATTTTATTTTTTTTTTTAATGACAATAGTGGATAGTTATTTTTTTTTATGCTATCAGAAAACCGATCAAGGGTAATAAAAAACGTAATTAAAAAAAGGTTCATTTATATTGTCGGTTCCCTAATGATCGAAAGTAATTAAAAAAGTGAGGCCTAATTAGTGTTGCAGGTGTGTTAATGAGTTCAAGTCATTAGTTGTCGTATTAGTAATTAGTGAATGACGCTTAATTAATTTGATCATACTTAACCAATGATAATTAAAGGAGGTAATTTATATTATGATAATGAGGATTGTATATAAATAGTGAAATATGGTGAATGGAAATACGTAGAACTTTGAAGAAGAAAAAATTGTGATGAAAGATAATTTAGGGAAAGAAATGCAAAGTTTGAAAATGTGATATAATGATTTAATTTTTTTTTTTTTATCGTTTGAGTTTTTTTGTGACGTTGAAATTAAAGGAAAGATTTTTATTTATATGTGTGTGTGTGTGTGTGTGTTTGGAAATTCACTCAAAAAACAATTATAACTCCTGCTTTTCTTTTCTTCATTTCTTTTATTTATTTCTTTATTTTGTTTGTTATATGATGGTGCACAGGTGACCTCCATCATCCTGAACACCTGATTGGACGGCTGTGTCGCTTAGCATCCTATACCTTGTTGCAGGTTAATGAGTTGGAGCTTAAGGAACGACAAACCCTTAAGGAACGTATAACTATTTTGAACCCTCGTTTTGGCGGGAAAAAATAATGGCTAAAAGAATGTCAATGTTGTTTTTTTGTCAGTGTTATATTGGCTGTGTGTATGTATGTGTGTGTGTGTGTGTGTGTGTGTGTGTGTGTGTGTACAGACTGATGCCCCTCCCCCCCTTTTTGTAAGCAGTGATCATGTTAACAGAAGTGAATAAACCGAGAAAGTACACATTTGATTTTCCTGTCCTGTCAGAGAGAGAGAGAGAGAGAGAGAGAGAGAGAGAGAGAGAGAGAGAGAGAGAGATATGAATGCACGAGACGAAACAATCATAAATATATTTTCTAGTATATATTTCTCACTGGAAAAAATATTGTATAAACTAATAACTTCTCATGTGTAGTACAATATTTTTACTATTGCCATGTGTGCCAAATATCTTTTCTTATGTTTACTGTTTATAGAATGAAATGTTTATATAAGTTGACAACCCGGTATAGTTTTATAAAATTAGACAAAATCACCATAATTTTCTTGCTATAAATGGCTGTAGGAAGATATCTATATACTTGTTTGCCTTACATAACAAAACAAAATGTTGTTTGCCAGAATGAGAGTGTGTAATGCCTAACAGGTGTGTGCACATCCTTATTAACACGCCCACCACAAGGAACACACACACCTGTACACCTGTGCCTACACGGCTGGATGGGCGGCCAGGCTTGAGGTTCAACAAGATTACCTTATTACACAACTTGGATTCTCCTGCCAAGGTCTCAGCATACAATATTCCTTGAACCATTGAAGTGAGGAAGACATCAACACTGAACACTGACCTCAAGGTAATAAATGCCTTCACAGTATTGAGGGGCATCGCTGGAATGACTATTGATTACGTCAATAAACATTTTGAAATAAAAAATGAAATTGACCTTTCTCAATTAAACATTTATTTATTCGTTGTATTGGTATTCGGAGTGGAAGCCAAATTGATTGTTTTAACTAAATCAATAATAATCTATTTGAATACTTTATTATAACATGCATAGTTTGCTAAATTATAAATATTAATGAAATCTGGAAGGCAACGCAGCCTCATCCTTCAGTTGTTTAGGTTTGCTTTGGCGCGCAGCGGGGCGCCGCGTGTGTGTGTCCTGCTGGATCTTTACAACCTTATTGTGTGACCTTGATGGCTGTGAGTGACGACTGACGACTGATGAGTGACTACTGTGGCGCTACCCCTCCCCGCCGTGTGTGTAGGAGGGAGCAGCACAGAGGTATGTGTGAAGGGGATAGGCAAGGCGTGGTGATGCCTGCCACTGCTCAGGTAAATAAGGAACACTGTACTTGCCTCTGTAGTTGATATAGGATGAGTGTGTGTTTGTTGTACTCCTCAACTCCGTGTGAACCCATGAATATGAAGGCTTAGTGGGAGTGTCTCTAATTATTGTTACTGAATTATTATCATTATCATCATTAGTATTATTGTTAGTATTAGTTTAATCTGATCCTCATTCTGAGTGTGCTCCCATCCCGCACATCACCACTTCCCTCTTACCACTTAGCCTAGCATTGCCAACATAACGTAATTTTACCTACAACTCAGAAATCTGTTTTTTAGGTTAGTTTAGTTTAGTTTATCAACAAACCTTTTTTTACAAACATTACTGGTGAGCATGCGCAGTTTGGGGCGGACCTTGAAAACAATAACAGACCTGTGATCACGCGACAGAGGCAATAAAGTCTTCACTGATGATGATGATTACTGTCCTCCTTGATGCATATTTGCTTTAGGACTAATGATTGTACTGTAAGGTGGCGTTAAATGCTTTGGACGTAAATTTTGGTCGACATTTTCCAGGCCCCAAATAATAAAATAAATATTTCCGTCACAGAAACGTGTGTCGGGTCTATCAGGCTTTGTTACAGTTTCTTACAGTAGATCCTCTGGGAAATAAGTCAAACTAGGCCTGTGGATCCAGCTCAGTACCAGAACCTGCACTGCTAGGAGTGTCCGCGTTGGTGGCGGTGGCGGCAAACATAACAACATTAATATTATGAATTGTCGTTATGTAGTATGTAATCACTTCGAGTCTCGTGACGGGAAAGCAAAATTAAGCCCAGAAAGGAAAATACCGCATAGGGTAGCAGAACATCAATTTTTTTTTTGTGGGCCCTTCAGTGGTTGGGGCCCTAGGCTATGGCGTACTTGGCGTCTAGGTTAATCCGGCCTTGGTGTGGTGGTGGTGGTGGTGGTGGTGACGGTACAGCCACAGGCCACAGTGCACCGTGTCCCCTCATCACCTTCCTTAACGTTAGTAACAAAACTTAAAATTCAAAACAAGGAAAATAATACAAGAACGAGGTAATAAAGGTGATAAAAATAAAAATAATAACATGAAGGTCCACACATACAAACATACGTACATACATACATGGCATATATTTTCTGTTTTATTCAGTGTAATAATGCAAAATCGAACATAAAGTGTATATAATAAGCACAAGTAAGAGGCCCGTGGAGGAAGGCAAGGAAGTGGGGCCTTCCTTCCCCACGGGTACATTATAAGTGAATATACGCGATACTTTGGTAACGTGTGTCCTGCGGCGTGTGTGTGTGTGTGTACTGGGAGGTGTGTATGTGTGTGTGTGTGTGTGTGTACCGGGAGGTATGTGTGTGTGTGTGTGTGTGTGTGTGTACTGGGAGGTGTGTGTACGGGGTGTGGCGCCGCACTGACTTTATAGATATGGAACAGCGGCCGCCTTACGTGACGCCACCATACAAGCGGGGCGGGGCGGGGGGTGGGTGGGGGTGGGGGCAGGACAGTCCGGATGTTCCAGTAAGGGCGGAGGTCTAGGCAGCATCAGGGCCGGCATGCTTGACAGGGTCTGGGCTGGTGGGCTCCTCGGGCAGCGTGGGCCCCGCCCCGCGCCTCGCCTTGCTCAGCAGCCTTGTCTTCATGAAGCCCACTTGGGAGCGGTCGCCAGCACGGGGATCGTTGGGGGCGTTGCTCCCTAGCGTGACGCTGCTGCGGGTCCTAGTGAGGGGCCGCGGTGGTCCCCGCGTGGGCGGCTGCTGCTTCTCAAACATGGATATCCTGTCCTGCGCCGTGAAGAGCAGTGGTGTGAGCGGCCGCTTGTTGGGGTTGGGTGACGGCTGGAACTTGTTCTTACGTTTGAGGCTTCCATCGGCATCCAGTTGTGTGGCGTCACCCACGCCCGGCACGCTGATCATAGACTTCTGTCGCAGCAGCTTCGCCGAGCGTGGTAACGTGTGACTCTTGCCGCCCGCCGCCCACCCATTCATGCCATCCTGGTGGCGTGCGGGCACGGACTCCCGAGGTGGGACCTTCTGAAGGACGGACCCCTGGCCAGCCTCAGTTGTGGTCCGCGCGGGGCTGGCATCCTGAGCGTGGCCAACTGGGGCGTCACGCTCCCGTGAGGGGGACTTGGAGAAGGAAGTTTTGGATGGGGTTCGCTTGAGGGCGCCCCACGGGGTCTGGATTACCTTCTCACTGGTGCAATTTTCCGATGATAAGGCTCTGAAGGGTGAGTGTGGACGGCGGGGTGACGCTGCCTTATCCTTGTTCTCTTCTGGTGCACTTGTCATCGCGGAACGCTCGTGGGTCCGGCGGGAGGGTGAAGAGGAGGGTGAGGGGCGAGGTGAAGGGGAGAGGCGTGGTGAGGGTGAGGGTGAGGGGCGGGGGGGGCAGCCGTCCCGAGCCTCCCACTGATTCACACGGTCATGCAGGCAGGTGGAGGAGTTCTGCCGCGGTGGTGAAGGGGAACCAATTTCAAGGATCCACGCCACCAGCCTGCTGGGGGTGTCCTCGGGACCCGCGGAGTCCTTTCGGGAAAGGATAGGTGAGGGCGGGGGCGTTAGGGAAGGCTTACTGTCATTGGCGGAGGAGGGTGTCGGAGAGGGTGTGGGGGTGAGGGCCGCTTTGTGGGTGGGGACGGGCGGTGGGGGTGACGAGAGGGTAGGCTTGTTGGCGTTTTCCAAGGGAGGTGATGGTGGAGGGGTGAGGGAGGGCGCACCTTTGTGAGGTGTGCGTGTGCGTGTGCGTGTGCGTGTGCGTGTGGGCGTGGGCGTGGGTGTGGAGTCACCCTCGGGCTCGGTGGACACCTTGAGGCCCGGTACGGAGCGTAGAGTGCCGCTGGGACTCTTGAGCAGCGACGCCACTGGCACGTCCAACGAGAACTGACACACCTCCTCGTCAGCCTCACCCCGCGGCGCAACGATCAGGTCTGGCCATGCCTGGGGCGCCGCCCCTCCTCCCGCCACCCTGGCTATCCGCTCCATCTGACTGGGACTGAGGGGCACGTCTCTGGAGGGTCTGCGGTGGACGGGGACAGGGGAGCGGTCCCCCTCTGAGTGGGACAGCCTGTCTTCCCGGGGCACGTCCCTGGAGGGTTGTCGGCGGGGCTGCCTGTTAGGGGAGGCGTTCCTGGACCTTCGCTTTGTGTTGCCTTCCTCCTGCAACAGCGCCGTCACCTCAGGCCGCCTTAGCTGTCCGGTGCCGCTGGTCGCCTCCACCATGCGTTGGTACTCCTCGTAGGCGCTGCGGTGGTCCACGTTGTGGATCTGCTTGATGATGGCCTCAGCCTCCTCGGAATCCTGCAGCACACGGGAGTTGGGGGAGCGGGAGGACGAGGCACGCTTCTCACCCCGGTGACCGCCCTTCCCGCTGCCCTTCCCGCTGCCCTTCCTGCTACTCCTGCCGCCGCCCTTCCCGTCCTCCGTAGTTTCCAGCCGTTGCAGCTGCTTGAGTCTGGCCTCCAGGTGACGCGCCACCTGTGGGGGGGAGGCGGGCCCTTTGAGCGGGCCCGTGAAGGTGTAGTGGATGAACTCCTCCTCGGCCGTCGTGCCCGCCTCGTCGTCGTCGTCCAGGTCGTCTGGGTTGAGGTCGTTTGGCGGCAAGGCAGCCATGGAGGTGAGTGAGGCTGTTGAGGTGGCCTTGGTAACCTCCGTGCCCTGCGGTGCGTCCCCACACACCACCACGTAGGGTGAGTTAGGGTGGGCGTTCCAGCGTGACACAAACTCACGCAGCTGTGCCTTGCTGCGTGCCAACTCGCCCTCCCTCGGTGCCACCTCATGACCCAACGGTGTGTCCTCGGTGCCATTACTAGGCATGGCATCACCTGCTCTCCGCTTCTCATGGCCTTCTCTCCTTATCTTCTCTTCCTCCTCCCTTTTCCTTCTTTCTTCTGCGTCTCTTTTCCTCTTCTCTGCTTCTTTCTTTTTCTTCTCTTCCACTTCCTTCCTCCTCTTTTCTTCTGCTTCTCTTCTTCTCTTCTCTTCGGCCTCTTTGCTTTTCTTCTCTTCCTCCTCCTTTCTTCTCTTCTCCTCCTCAGTCCTTCTCCTTACTTCTTCTTCCTCTTTTCTTCTCTTTTCTGCCTCTAGTTCCCTCCTTCTTATTTTCTCTTCCTCCTCTCTTTTTCTTCTCCTTTCTTCCTCTTTCTTCCTTGCTTCGTCCTCTTTCTTCCTCCTTGCCACTTCCTTCTCATGTCTCTTTCTCTTCTCTTCTTCCTTCATCCTTACCTCTTCCTCTTCTCTTCTCCTTTCTTCTTCCTTCCTCCGTACTTCTTCCTCCTCTTTCTTTCTTCTCACTTCTTCTGCTTTCCTCTTTGCCTCCTCTTCCTCCTCTTCCTCTTCTACCTTCCTGCGTCTCTCTTCCTCTTCTGCAATCTTCTTCTTCTTCTCTTCAATTTGTTTCTCCAGATTCTTCCTCTTCGCTTCCATTTCCTTCCTCTTCCTCTCCTCCTCCTCCTCTTCCTCCTTTTTCTTCCTCAATATCTCCTTCTCTTCCTCATCCTCCTCTCTCCTCCTCCTCCTCCTTACGCTGTATTTCTCCGTTTCCTCTTCTTTTATTTTAATCTCCTCTACTTTTATCACCTCCTCCTCCTCCTCCTCCTCCTCTTCTTCCTCTTCCTCTTCGTCGCTGGTTTCATCCTCAGAGGCGGAGGCGGAGGAGGGGAAGCGCCTCTGAAGGGGGTGGAAGTTGGGGGGAGGGGGGGCGCGGAGCCAGGGGTGACGAAGGCATTGTGCTGGGGTGGGGCGCATACTGGGGAGAGAGAGAGAGAGAGAGAGAGAGAGAGAGAGAGAGAGAGAGAGAGAGAGAGAGAGAGAGAGAGAGAGAGAGAGAGAGAGAGAGAGAGAGAGAGAGAGAGAGAGAAGTTTAGTTATTGATGTCTATATTCATGGTTGTGATTCTATGTATATGTTTGTGTATATGTACACACACACACACACACACACACACACACACACACACACACACACACACACACACACACACACACACACACACACACACACACCATGACAATAGTACAAAGTTGGGAATTAACACCAGATAACACACATACACACACTCTCTCTCTCTCTCTCTCTCTCTCTCTCTCTCTCTCTCTCTCTCTCTCTCTCTCTCTCTCTCTCTCTCTCTCTCTCTCTCCTACCTTTTGTCCAGCACCAGTAGGGTCTGGATGAACTCCTTCGCCTCCTCTGACACACTCTCAAAGGCCTCGTCATCGAAGTCATACTTGTTGTGGGTTACGTTGGTCATCGTCTCCACGTAGTTGTGACCCATGAAGGGGGAGAGGCCGGACAACCTTTGGGGGGGGAGGGGGGT
>JAXIVD010003791.1:0-30000 GCA_036785275.1 Cancer borealis
CTGTAAAACATGTGTCCACCACCATGATGTCTGAGGAAAACGCTGACTGGTTACACATTCTCCTACTTAGCCAATGTCAGGCAAGGTAGGAGAAAACCACTGCAGACTTTTCTAGCTGAGGAATGCAAATTAAATGTTCTACTTTCTTACTGGGTTTTTTTCCTGCAAGTGGTACGTATGTTTTCATTGTGGTCACTTTACCTTCCCTGCACAACTCTCGTATATCCTTTCACACTTTTATACTAGCATGGAATGGAGCAGAGATATTTGAACTTATTTGAATTTATTTATGTCACTCAGAACCTATGCTATACAGATCTGTAGAATGAGTTGCTTCTTTCTTCTCCAAAGGAATCAACTTTTAACTTTCTCCTCTTATAAAAAGTATTAAAATCATTGATCAGCTTCTAATAATCCTTTTTTCCCAATTAACAATCTAACAAAACAGTTTAAGCTGCAAAGAGAATAGTGTTTAAGTTTTATTTTGTATTAGTTTTCATGTCCATTCCAACATTACTATCCATATTTTCATTTCCTTAATCTCATGCCCTTATGTATCTTGAACCATCTCTACACATACATCACTTTATTACATATATTGTCATCTTTGTAGAGGTTTAACTTTCGGAATAGTTTTTGTACAACTTACATTCCTTCTTAAGGTGTAGACACTAATATTTGATTAATTTGGTCATTTTTGTATTCATATTTTAGACTAACCCATTTGTGATTTGTTTTTTGTTTTAGTGATTCTAATAAAGGTCAAGGATCCTCCAGAAGATTGTAAAATGATTGGTAAGTTTATTAATCACATGTTGAATACACTAGTTTTAATAGCAAGAATGTTACTATTATTTATATTTTAAATACTACGGCTAATGTTCATTCTTAAAACAACATTCATTCTTTCCTCTAATAAATATTTCATGACTGTATTTGAGCTTAGTTTGCTCATGGTTTTCATAATTAGTGAAAATGTCTCAATAACAAAAACAAATATATACATAAGATTATTTTTTTTGGACGAAAATGTCTCAATAACAAAAACAAATATATACATAAGATTATTTTTTTTGGACTCCAGTTATTCATTTACCCTCAGAGACACCATCCTTGGATCAAATGGAATGAGTTATGGCTTCAAGTCTGCCCCAGCAAGTAGAGCTTCCTCCATCTCTAGGCAAAGTGAGGAGAGAGAATACCCTTTGCATGGCCACCAGGGAGCCAGTTGTGCCTGGCCAGCCAGCACACGCCCACGCACACTGGAGAGGCCAAGAGGCAAATCTCATTCCACCTCAAGAACTCCACTCAGCAAAAGCATGAGTCAGAGTCAAGGAAACCTGTTCATTAATGACAGTAATATAGTTAAGAGAGAGGAGGAGGAAAATGGAGCATCTTGTAAATCTGATAATGTTTTTAACTCCACAAAGGTGAATCTTCAGCATCATAAGGATTATATAGATTTTATTAGAAGAGATAGAGTGTATTCTGAACCTTTAAGTTATCAAAAGGAAATGTCTCGGTATTCCAAGAAGTATTCAGACTCACCACGAGTTGCACACAAATTGACAAGGCCAGATGTGTATTCTCAAGACCATTTGTATGACACTAATTCAGGCAATAGTTCTGTGGAGGCTATGGAAGCTGATCTAGGAAAGTTAATGGAACAACTGATGGAGCCTCAACAAGGGAAAGTTTCAGCCCCTGGTCATGATAATCCTTTGCTCAACAGTGAAGTGATTCACCCAAAATCCAAGCCCAAGCCTAAGGTCTTTTCTCTTCTCAGGACCACACCAATTAATTTGTTCAGCAATAGTAAATCTAATCAGGCTTTGTCTGATACAGAAATTGGTGAAAAGTGGATGCAGAAACCACCCAAAAGAGCAGGATATTAGTCATCCAAGCCTGTATGATTAATCTTTACATTTATTTATCTTTATAGATATTTATTTGTTTATTACTATTGTTATTGTTTTATGGATATCACTTTTAAGTGGGAATTTTGTTTTTGTGTGTATATTTTCTTAGTATGATTTGTCCCAAAAACCAAAAATACTGTTTTCAATAATATATATATATATTATATATATATATATATATATATATATATATATATATATATATATATATATATATGAATATATATATATATATATATATATATATATATATATATATATATATATGAATATATATATATATATATATATATATATATATATATATATATATATATATATATATATATATATGAATATATATATATATATATATATATATATATAGATATAGATATAGATATAGATATAGATATAGATATAGATATAGATATATATAGATATATATATATATATATATATATATATATATATATATATATATATATATATAGATATAGATATAGATATAGATATAGATATACACACATTCAATTCTTATTTTTGCGTATTAAATGAGGAATCTACCTATCTGTAGCTTGAAAACATCCTTTGCTCAATATTTGGTAGCAGTTTCAGGAGACTGAGTTTGCAAAGGCATGCACAGCAAGCATTCTCATGGCGTTCTATCTATCTTTAGTTTCTGGCACCTCGTTCACGTTGTTCTGTGTCCTCTAAAGCTCCAGCATGTCCTCCCATATCACTCTTGGTCCCCGTCTGTTATTTGTGTGCCAAAATCCAACGAGGCAAGGTGGTGCCAGTGTTCAGGAATCCATCCAAAAGGTTCTATGTAGCCACATAGACCCTTTTTTTTTTTTTTTCTCAAGCAGCAAACTTCTGGTTGTGTCCATTTTTGCCATTCTATTTACTCTCTTTTTTTATTAGAATTGGCATAGTGATTGGGTACATCATATATAACACTTGTATTACTTTTTTTCTATAATGTTTTTCCTTTTTACTATCCGTTTTTAAAATGTAATTTCTGCATTTTTCGGTTTCATATTGAGTACATGTGTTGCTGCACTATTCATCCTTAACTCCTTGCATTCTAAACTTTATATTTTAGATTTTTTTAAGAAGAAAAATTATACCACAACTTTCAATTTTCTGCTAATTTTTACATTTCAGCATGTCTTTTCAGAAACAAGACTCTGAAAAGATTTAATATTTGAGTGTGTTTTTGACAACATTGGTTCAATTTGTGTTTCTCATATAATGTGAAAAATAATTTACCAGGGAAATTGATCTCAGTAGTAAACATGTAATGTTACTGCCTAGAACTACCACGTTGTCCAGTTGTTATTGTCTGTAGTCTTCATAACAGTAAAAACTTAGAAATAGTGTTTACATGTATTGATGCTACGTGACCAGTAATTCCATGTTTATTATCCTTCTCACAGATAATGAAATAATTATAATTAATAAATTATTTCAGTTATTACTTAAAGTATCTTCATCTAGTCATGCATAATGTATGGTATTCGTGTTAGTGAGGTATGTGCCTTGTGAACAGCTCATCTGTATGTACTTTATGTTGCTAACCATTAATATGTTGTGTGTATTTATGTTCTAAATCAAAATAATCAACTGTTATAAAGTTAATGATGTGTACACCTCAGTGCCCTTCTCTGTATGCAAGACCAGCTTCATACTTCTCATTATTTGGTTGACAGTTCAAGAGATTGTCATTGTGATCTACTTTAAATATTCTAATGTGGCTGCATTGGATTATGTATGAAAACGGTTGATTATTTTTTTCCTTAGTGCGTATTTGCAACCTGGAATCATCACAAGTACTCGTATTAGAGATCCACATGAGTCAGATTAATGAAAAGCAAAGCATACTTTGCTGTCTAAAATATATGAGCTTGACTAGAATAATATTTCTAATTGCAAGGTATGATTTCATTTTAATATGAATTTATGTAGCTTGCAAATCTTTTTGTAGTACATTGTATTGTATTTTCCTGAGAAAATATAATGAGATTAAAACATACTTTTATATATTGATAGAAATAAATCTTTGGTAAAATGTTATTTCTTAAGACATTATAAATGCTATAAAGGTTAGTGGTGAAGTATGAAGGATTTTGTATGAGTTGGAAACTAAAAAAGAAAATTAGAAGTATGGCAATAGGAGAACGAAATGCCTGAATACATTATTCTATATATTTCATAGTCTGATGCCTCATTCCCTTCAGAATCGTCCCCCAAGGGCATGGTCACGGCAGAACAGCCTCCACCTCTCCCTATTCAAACACTGACCTCCTTGCAAATTCAATTCATATCGCTCTATCAACAACTCTCTCTTGCATGTACTCCTTTACCTTATTCCATCTTACAACCCGCCTTCCATCCCTTCTACGACCGTCAGTTTCACTCACATACATTTTCTTCACAAACGTTTCCCTCTTCTTTCTCTCTATATGACCAAACCACCTCAACATATTTCTGTTCACCCATTCCCCTACACCACACCACACTCCCATGCCACATCTTTCATACACACTTTAATTGCCTTCCATTTCCAAACCCATTGCCATTGTGGAGGGGTTTCGGGACCAGAGATTGTGACCCAATGCAATGATCCCTCTAACTTCAGTTTCTAGTCCAACTAATTTTCGCTTGGCTTTTTTTTCACCTTGTTTCATCTGTCTTTTCTTTCTTATCTCCCACCATTCCCTTCTTTTCCTTAAGTATGAGAGGATGAAAAACTTCTGAACTCTTTGACTCCAGACAGGACGTATTTGTGGAGCCAATACGTCCTGTCTGTCACGTGTTCCTTCTGGCCTGGGATAACTTTATTTATTTTATTTTATTTTATTTTATTTTTTTTTTTTTTGCCATCAGCCATGGCATAGGCTATTAGGCCATAATGGGATAACAGCTTTCCCCATCCTTATATAGCATCTGCGAAAAGCACGCAGCTACGGGATCGCATATTTACTTTCCAACCCATGTCTGGTATCTATGTTGCTCCCATCTCAGGATTACGTCATGCTAACACCTATCTGCACCAAGGACCCACCCATGCACTTCCTCTAATGATTGAAATATATTAGGGAAGTTGTAGTAAATAGCGACATGTTGGCCTCTAACCTTGGGGAGGAGGGCGGGGCGCATATTTCCGAAAACTGTATCACATTTTCAGCCGCTCCGCCCTCGCCAGTGACGTAGGCAGACTCTGCCTCGCGATTGGCTGGCTTACTCTTGGCTCTCCACCCCCGTCTTTACCTCCTGCTCCCTTCTCTTCTCTCCCGCTCGCCGCCCGTGCCCCCCCCCCACCCCCGTTTTCTCTCCCGCACTTGCACTCCCTCCCTCCCCCCTCCTTCCAACCCACTACCCCATTTTTCTCTCCCCTCTTTGTCCTCTTTCCCCGCTCTCCCATCCCCCCTCTTTATTCCCTCCCCATTCCCCTTTTTCTCTCCCTCCGTGCGAGTGCACAGAGTTTAGGTTAGGGAAGGGAAGGGAGAGAAAACAGGGTTTGGGGGGGACGGGCGGCGAGCAGGAGAGAAGAGAAGGGAGTAGGAGGGAAAGGCGGGGGTGGAGAGCCAAGAGTAAGCCAGCCAATCACGAGGCAGAGTCTGCTTACGTCACTGGCGAGGGCGGAGCGGCTGAAAATGTGATATAGTTTTCGGAAATATGCGGGCGGGGTATGTGTAGTTTCATATCAGGATATGTTAAGAAGGACTATTGATAAAAGGGAACAAGATGCAGGCAGGAGACGTAATATTGCTAGCTAGTAGTGCGTTAATTATGGACTGGCTGTGAATGTGTTGTCTCTACTGCTGCTGCAAAAAAGTGATCTCACACATGCGGACCTCCCTCTCTCCAAATAGGACGCCTCTAGACGTGTTCGTGAAGGACACAGAATGTCACGGATGTTTTGGCCACTGATGTAAACGCCTTATCAAAACTTCTTTCCTACAGTCTCCTGCCAAAAAAACGTTTACTCCCACTGTCTCCTCCCCTCCTTTCCTTAGTGAGATCATCTGTGACTTTGAAGCCCTTAGGTACAGCAAAACCTTTCATTAATGTCACACTCCCTTTCCCATCCTCTTCCTCACGGTACAGTAATCACCGAGGGAGAGGCTGCTATTAAAGAGGATTCAGTCGATCCAAGGAGACAGTTGCGATTCCCGAAACGAGCTGTAATATGGGAAGGTAATGGATGGTTTGGCCGAATCACGTCTGTCAAACACTCGTTCCACCTGAAGATTACTCAAAAGCAGTGGGCACGCAGGTGTCGAGGGGACGTGGGAGCCAGGCCAGCTATAATTCTGTGAAGGACCTGAAGGAAATCATGACGGTCAGTAATAGTTTCTCTAATCACATGAGGAGCAATGAATTCCCCAGGCTGGCCGAGTGTCTCTATAAGTCAACTCAGCAGGAAAAGGCGCAAGTCCTCTTTGTAAAACTAGGGGAAGAGATTATACTCTCTTCCCCTAGACTTACGTTTTCCTGCCGACATTATATATCTATAATTGTCCAGTTTCCTTCAATTGATGTACATTATTTGCCATTATCACCTCCTCCTTCAGTCCATTCTAATTATTTATACTTCTCTGGGGAAAGTTGTAGCCTACTTTTTTGTATCGTTCAAGCAAATTTCTTTTTACAACTTTTCCTGGTCTCCTCAAATGTCTATATAGCCTCTCCTCTTTTTTCATCTGTTTTCCATCTGTTTCCTCAAGGTTGTTCGTCAATTCATATATAGTAGTAATTAAGTCGCCTCTGTGTATGGGAGAATGAGTTTAATTGTAACATGGAAATATGAGTGGGTGTACCTGTCCTATCTTATATCAGTCAATGAGGTCAAAGGGTTGTATGTGTTTACTCAATATGTTAGCATTAGATGAGCAGGATTATAAATGAGTGAGGAAATGTGACATATGTGAGGTTGGGTCATAAGGTGTGAAGGACCGAAGGATGTGGACCGAAAAGGTTCATTCTAACTAAATAGCAAGATGAGTTAAGTTTTCTTGGGGTCAACTATAATACAATACACGAAAAACATACATAATTGAATGACAATAGGCATAGGTTAGTGTTAAGGCCATGTTCTACCATTGAAATCAGTCTGATAATGGTAATTGTAAAGTTTTCTTAGGCTGAACTGGAATACAATAGACGAAAAACCAACATTATTGAATAGCAAATGAATAGTTTAGGGTTAAGGCTTTGTCCTACCATTAAAATCATAGTGTGTGATAATCGTAATAATAATGGACTCAATGTTTTGTGAGTGACGTCATAGTTGCGGAAATGGCAGATCCAAGATGGCTGCGGATCTCCAGAAATTCCTGTTTAAATCCAAGTTTTTAAGGAAATCTGAGCTTCTGAGGAGAGTAATTTTAGTGGTAGTGTTATTAAGTTGGTCGTTTGTGTGCACAGAAGGACAGGAGGAGTGTAATGATATGTGCAAACATGGGAAATGCGTGGAAGAACAGTGTGTATGTGACCCAGGATGGAAGGGACCGCAATGTCAGTGGTGTGAAGGAAGAGTGAGGTGAGTCAACTTGATCCTGTTAACTTTATTATTACTTATATATTCCTTTCCAGAAATGTTATAGATTAATCATAGTCTCAGTTTTATTCCTTCTCTCCTCCTCTCCTTCTTTCCTTCGAGTCCAACATTGTATTGTAATTATTCTCATGTTTTCTTTCTGTTCTTTACTTATTTATGATCTTGCTTCTTTTTCTTTGCTTTTATTGTGTACCATATTTGTTGTTGTATAATATATAGATCTAGACTAAGAACACGTTGGCATTATTTATATATCTTTTGTCTGGTATTATACGTAAAACGATACATTTTGACATCTTCACAGTAATGCACCTGGAATGTAAATAACACACACTACGTATAAATTTTGATATATTTCGAATGATTTTCACATTAATATCTGGTTGCAAATCCCTCAAAGTTAGGTTGACATAATTGTTAGGTTAGGGTGTGTAGGGAGGGGAGTGTAAGGGTGTTGTGGTGTGGTGACAGGTGTGTGTGTGGGTGGGTGAATTTGTTTTGTGAATGAATGAGTATTGTTTTGCAGTGTAAAATGTGTATGGTGCGCGGTAAGTATGAGTGCTTGTATGCGCGTGTGTTAGCTAGTATGATATGTTAGGTAGTTTATTTTTGGAAATGTATTGAGTAAAACCTCAGAATTGATCAAGTAATGGAAAAAATTAACTCCATTATCCAAAGCATTATTAGGAAGAAGTCAAATAATTATAGAAAAATGTTAGGTTAGGATAGAATATTAACCCAGCATTCTATTGATGAGGTTAGATTAGGTTAGGGAAAGTTAGATTTAATTATAAAAAGAAGCAATGTAAGGCTGAATAACTGGGCGGATGGAGTATTAACTGTTTTTCGCTTCCATCCAGTAACTAACAGGATCTGTCAGTCTGCCTAACCTAACCTAACTAAATCTAACTTTCCCTAATTCTAACCTAGTCTCAGCAGTTTAATGTTGAGACAATAATCTAACCTAACCTATCAAAACCTAACTTTTTTCAATGATATGATTGGGTAAGAGAGGATGTGTGTGTCACTGCGCTGCCAATCACCTGTAATAATACTTGTTCATACTTAAACTTTATTGGTTTGTGGAAGTTGATTATTACTGTACAATATTCTGACTGAAAAATGATATAGACAATGCCTGTGGAGACTGCTGACTCCTGCTGAATATTAACTTATTTATCTTATCCCAATGAGGAAATAGTTTGTTCCAAAGAAAATAGATGGCAGATTATTACAAAAACATAAAAAAAAACATAAAAAAATAATAGTTTTGTCATCTTGAATTCCAAATATTGATACAGAAGACTACACAGTGGTAAAGCTTCGGATGGGGCCTGGTAGTTTTTTTTAAATTATATAAATGAAATTAACTTTTCCTTTCCTAACATAACTTAACCTGAAACTTGAGGTCATTTCCTAACTTAACCAAATGCTGTGAAAAACCGAGGAATCTAGACCAAGAAAAGTAGGAAGAGGAAGAGTAGAAAGAGAAGGAGGAGAAGGAATAATCATGTGTTAATTTATTATTGTTTTGCACTATACAAGTACTGAGAACTGAATGTGTGAAGAGGAAGGAAGGTGGCCAGTTCCTGCTCAGACTAATGGTGTTATAGAATTTTGCATTATAATAGAAGTCCAAAATCAATCGAAGCACAGCACAAAACACCAGAAAAACTATTCTTTTCTTCAAAACTATTTTATTCTGGCTCCCCACTGCCTGCCACCAACCGTCCTCCTGTGCATCTGTTTTAAACTCAAACTTTTACCCCATCCACATTGCCAATATAATATCTTATTAAAAATTAAATAAAACATTTCCTAAATTAACCTAACTTAATTAATCTAACTTATTCTAAGCTTAATTTCAGTCATTTTTTAGAGGCCTTTCTACCATAGTATGTAATATAACCAAATTAAATATATTTACCTTACTCGGAGTCACCATTGGATTCTTCCTGTTCAACCCTGATATGTATAGGTTTTTTAATGCTTATGGCACTCGACTACCTACTGTTGTATGTATATTTAATGTAGTATTGGGGGTTGTTACAAGGTTAATCTTGGTAGTGAGTTAGCATTTGCTCCATCCCGTGCACAAATCATATCCCCTTGGTAACAATTTGTTGATGCAGTGCAGGGTCTCCTTTCCATTATTAATACCCTTCACCCTTGACTTGGTTACTTGACTCTCATTACACACAACATTGCAGATTATTCAGTTATTCAGACTACCCAATCATCACTACGTCTTTTGTGCTGCTGTCAGTCTTCACAAACAATGCATAAGGTGGAATTTCTATCTATCTGCATTCCTCTTGCATATTCCACAAGGTTAAATACCATATGTATATTGGCTTACTATTACATTACTAATCACCTTCGTCATGTTTATATTCATTTATTTTCTTCTGCTTATCATTGTTGTTCCTTAGCCAGTATCCTCTTAATGTAAAAAAAAAAAAATTACTTTAATAATCATTCTCAAGCATCTCGATATCATACTTTCTACACACCTCAACATCCTTCTTTGCATTTCCAAACTCTAGCTACATCTCAAGAACCTAAAAATGTGGAAAGAAAGAAAATATTTGTCCCCACCAATTATGTTTTTTACCCTGAAGCAAAATGGTCAGGGTCTCTCTCTTTCTCTCTCTCTCTCTCTCTCTCTCTCTCTCTCTCTCTCTCTCTCTCTCTCTCTCTCTCTCTCTCTCTCTCTCTCTCTCTCTCTCTCTCTCTCTCTCTCTCTCTCTCTCTCTCTCTCTCTCTCTCTCTCTCTCTCTCTCTCTCTCTCTCTCTCATTCAAGTGTGTGTGTATTTACTTAGTTGCTTAAGAAATTGAAGGGCAAAATTAGATGCAAATATTATAGCTTCAATTGCTACCATGATGTTTTGTTGATATCAATTTTTTCTTCTTCCTCAGATTAATGTCAAATTCGAGTGTGATAACAGATGGGTCAGGTAACTACTCCACAGACACTCAGTGCACGTGGCTAATAGACTCGGGCCATGTCAACACCTCCATCCGCCTCCACCTGGATCACTTTGCTACAGAGTGCTCCTGGGATCACCTGTATGTCTTCGATGGTGACAGCATCTATGATCCTCTGCTGGCTGTGTTTAGGTGAGTGTGCAAATGATGATGGTGTGAAATGAATTACATCAGCATGTTATGATTTATTTATTTCCCTCCTTTTTGGTTCAATGCCTCCTCCTCTATCAGCAACTCTTTCATGCATGTACTCCCTCACCCTTTATTTCCTCTGATATGACGAAACCACCTCAAAGTAACTCAGAAACTATAGATCGATTGCTTTGTTTACTTACTCTTTCATACATATCATTATTGTCACCTGATTCTTTAATGATGTACTGTTGCTGCTTTGTATAATGTGTTAATTTTCTCCTTCCCCTTGAACGCAGTGGTATGGTAGTGCAAGACAACTACCATGTTCCTCACATCCCCGAGGTGGTAGCCAGGTCAGGCTCGGCATTACTGTACTTCTATTCAGATGCTGCGTATAACCTCACTGGATTCTCAATATCGTACAGGTGAGTGGGGGTGGACTCCTTCCTAGTGTTTATAGTCACAATTGTACATGAGTCAAGTTAGTTTGTTGTGGTGGTTTGGCCTCCAAGTTTTTTTTGTAGTCACTTCAGGGGGTTTTCACATTGTAGACGCCACCACTACATATCTGTAAATTGAGTATGACATTTTAGGAACTATTGTATGTTGCTGAGTGATGTAAGTTACACGGCAAATCCTATCCCATGTTATCACAATCATATGGTAATTATTTAACCATTGTTCCTTAGTGAGTGGTGTAAAGAAACCAATAGTATTATGAACACTAAATGAATTACATAATAATTCAACAAGCCTCACTTATATTTAACTGGAAACTTTAATAAAAGGATGTTGTGTTACAGAATCAATGGGTGTCCAAGAACCATCACTGGGGAGGAGTGTTCAGGACATGGTGTGTGTCTGGATGGCTTCTGCACCTGTAATGCTGGGTGGGGCGGACCGGCCTGCTCAGTGCGTGTGTGTCCTGAGGGATGTTCAGGGAATGGACAGTGTAACCCAGAGGAACACCGATGCCAGTGTCACTCTGGCTACACAGGTGGGATTTATGTGCTGTATGATATGTGTATATAAAATTTGGTCTGGATTTTTGGTATTATTTTTGGTTGTATCGTATTTGACCCCCATTTTATTTACTACACCCAGACGCTTTGTGATGTAATATTGGCATGGTGCAATCAAGGCTCACTCTAGCGGAGCAACCATAGACTAATGCTGGTGGTGCTAAATAAGTGAATTTTCGGATAGATTTCAGATTGTTTTGGTTAAATCAAAATAAAATGTATAAAAACTCAACAAAGTTCTTGCAGTTATGATGTATGTTCACCTACAGGAAAGGGCATTAATCACTACAACAAATGCTTGACGAGGCAGAGGTACATGTACATTATTTTATCATGTATATTTGTTGTTCTTTCCATTAGGTGCAGACTGCAGCCAACATGTGGAAGCAGGGTGGTGGGAGGTGGTTGGGCATGATATCACCAGCCAGCTGACACACTCCAATGGTGTCTCAACCTTGTTACAAAGGTCCTCTCACACCACTGTTCTCATTGAAGACTCAGTATGGGTCATCGGGGGCTACTCCTTCACCGAGAAGCGCTTCCTTCTCAAGTATGACATACAGGGTACGTATATCCACTTACACATAGGAGGAGTTTTTGGGGATCAAAGTACAAGGAAAAATAGGTTATGAAATTCCACCTTTACTACCTAACTATTTAGGTTTGAGGATAATATACTATAACTCTTAGAATTTTAGATATCAGGAATAGGTCAATTGATAGTGGATAGAAAGAGTTGATATGGATATACATGAATGATTTTATATAGTTCAACATTTTCTCCAGGTGACAAGTGGATTGCTGTTGAAAGCACAAGCATTAAGAAGCCAATGCATAGATATGGCCACACCACTGTTGTCTATAATGTAAGTGTGGATTTTTATTTCTGTTGTAAATAGACTCGCATACCGTATATAAAAAAAAAAAAGGACAAACACAATAATCAACAGTATTTGTAATGATGGTTGTGTTAATCAGAACAAGGATAAAACATTTCTAACATGCTAATATTAATCAATCTTTTGGTTCCACAGGGTTCAATATACATGTTTGGAGGTATGAAGGCAGACGGGAACATCACTCGGGAGCTGTGGCGTCTGGACACACAAACTCTCAAGTGGTCACTGATGCCATCCAAAAGAGCTGCTAGAGTAGGGGGAGGAAGGGGCGGGGGTGGGCGCTCGGGTAACGGAAGAAGGAACAGACAGGGACGCAAGGAGAGGAATAGACGTAATAATCGCAACGGGAAGAATAAAGATGACGAAGCAAATGTTAACGGCAGAGAATGGGGAGATGAAGAAGAAGAAGAAGAGAAGGAAGTTCAAAAAGAAGAAAATAAAGAAAAAGAACAAGAGGGAGAGGAAAAGGAAAAAGAGGGACAGGGACATCAAAGAAAAAATAGAGGTGGAGGTTGTTCCCATGCCCCTGGTCCCTGTGCCCCCATCCGATGTGTGGGTCATGCGTCAGTGGTGGTGCAGAAGGGCAAGAAAAATGTGATGCTGGTCATCTTTGGTCACTCGTCTGTGTATGGCTACTTGAACACGATCCAGGAATATGACTTAGGTAAGGTGTTGATGTTGTTACCTTGTTTGGATTCAAGTTAAGTTGTTCCTATACGATGCTAGATTGTTTGTGTATTTTGTGTTCTTATTTCTTATGTCTTGAAAAAGAAAAATTTGTCATATGCTCCTCATGAGGGATAAAAATTGCATATAATGATGATGATAATAGTAATAATAATAATAAGAAAAATAGTAAACTTAATTTTGCACAAGGTTCATACATTTAGCATACAAAGGTACATAGTGTCTTATCTGAAACCCTTGGGAACCAGACACCTTACGGAATTAGAAGACCTAACATATGAGGAAAGATTAAAAGAAATGCATCTAACAACAGCTTTTATTCTTTGCAGATGAAGGCACTTGGAACACAGTGGAAACCCGAGGTGCAGTGGTGAAGGGAGTGTACGGCCACACAGCTGTTTGGGACCCGGAGACTGCTCTGGTTTATGTTCATGGTGGACTCCTCTCTCATGACTCCACTAGCCAGGTCATTGCCACCCTCATGACCTATGAACCTGTCAAGCAGAAATGGTGCGTTTTGAGTGTATATCCCTTTTACAATGATGATGATGATGATGATTGTGTGAATCATCATCATCTTCATCAGTGTCATCATCATCATCATCATTAGCAACACTCGGAAGAGGGTGATCACTCCAATCCTTCAAACTACCGCCCTATAGCTTTGATTTCCTAACTATCTAGAGTCTTAATAAGAAGATAATGAGGCATCTATCACCTTACAACCTTCTCTCTGATTGCCAGTATGGTTTCCAGAATGGCCGGTCTACTGGTGATCTTGCTTTTCTAACTGAATCTTGGTCGGCAGCCTTTCTTATCTATCCATATAGATATAGGATTTTACTGATGGTAAATTGAAATTACAAAGAATACTTTATGCAACCTTAGTTTTAAGCTCATGAGGATTCATCTTTTTTGTGAACATATACATATCCGACAGTGGCTGTAGAGGGAAAAATATGGTTACTTCTCACTAAATCTTGATGTTTTTTATTTATCAGGAAACTGCAGAGTCCAGCCCCAGTCCCTCGGTTCTTGCATTCTGCCGTCCTTGTTGAGGGTTTGATGTTGGTCTTTGGAGGAAACACGCATAATGACACAGCCTACTCCTATGGGGCCAAATGTTACAGTGCAGACTTCTTGGCCTATGACATCATTTGTAACTCTTGGCACACACTCCGCCAGCCCCCAAACCTTTACTTAGATGTGGCTCGCTATGGCCACAGAACAGCACTCCATGATAGCAAAATGTACATCATTGGAGGCTTCAATGGAAAAATGTTGGGTTCTGTTTTACGCTACCATCCTGGAGGGTAAGTTTTTGTGTGATCATCATATCTATTTTAATGTGCAATAGTATTCACAAATTTTTGATGATTGTAAAGGACAGTTGATATGAGACCATTTGTTTGTTATTCTTCAGGTGCAAACAACTCACATCCAGTGTGGAGTGTCTGAGTTCTTTTCCTGGACGCAAGTGTGTCTGGAACAGGTGAGGAATAACACTAAACACTAATGAATGACAGCGTGGATAGGAGGGAAGGAACAATACTCATGGATGTTGGGATGAAAAAGGAAATTTATGATATAAGATAGAAGTACCTAATTAATATGTAATGATGATAGAAGAGTAATGACAGGTACAGTCAAATATAGAATGTGTGGTAAGACTTATAACTAGAGTTTTGACTTAACAATTTGAATATATGGTAATTGGTGATGAAGCATTATCTTGCAGGTATAAGTAGTGACTATGTAGTGTGAGAGACACAAAGACTGAGACTAAGACTCAGATAAATAGTTAGTTGGTCAGCATGGATGTCTGGTGTGTGCGAAAAAAGCAAACTGGAAGCATCAAGAAGTATTATAATATGATATATATTTATGTTGTTATACTATTCATAAGCATAACATATTTCTCTAGATAGGAATTCTTGTTATTAATGATTTTTTAGAAAATTTTCTTATTTTTTATGGTACAGTGATGATTTTTAGATGGTTAAGGTCTTGTCATTCTAATTATAAACATTTCATTTCAGTGGTTCTTGATACACGATGGTTTTTCTCATATATTACCAAATAACTAGATCATCTATACATTCACCTTTTATATGATCATGGAATGCCATAAGCTTTGAATCAGTCCCACAACAACCTCTGCCCTACAAGCACTGGCTCCACCACGTGTTCAGTATTGTAATCTAGACATGTACATACCAAAGGAGGGTTGACCAAACATATGTGGAAGAACATTTTAACCATGTTTAAGAACAGGTTTATAATATGCATGAATGTTTCTAACATTATGAAAATACAACAATAAGTTTCCTTTTTCAGAATTTTGGAGCGGTGTGAATCAAACAAAAATAATGATAAGAAAGCATATGATGTTTGTTCAAATGTAACCCCAGCTCTAAATTTTACTGAGCTGTGCAGTGAACAGCAGTCCTGTTTGTCATGCATGTCCAACACCTACGGCTGCACCTGGTGTGGCAGTGCATGCACCCACAACAAGTGTGTGGAATACAAGGTCAGTTGAACCATTTTTTCTATAATCTTTCTTGATTTACAAACCTTACCCAGTGGAGTGAAGAAAGGTCACATTTATCCTGGCTGTTTATACTTACTAAATAATGATGGGCTTACAAGATGCTCCTCATGCTTCCTATATTTCATTTGGAAGACTTTATTTTATGTTCAAGTAAGGATGAACTGCAACATCCAAAGATTGATTGATATGGTAACTGAAGGATGTTATTATAGTGTCCCAAAGATATTAGTTTGATATGGAAAATATTTAAGTTAAGGAGGAATAATGAGATGCACAAATCATTTCAAAACACTTAATATTTACTAGATTTAGTATTGTTGATGTACGATAATGATATACCAAGGAAAGAATGATTGTCCTGTTCCCAAAGTCACTTGGTTTGCCATTGGCTTGGGATCTACTTAGGTGGACTTGTATACACCTTCTCATGTCTCAATTAAAGATTACAGTGGTTGAAAAAAAAAATTATAAAAAAAATTACACCTTTCACACCTGTTACAATAAGCACAATAAACAGCAAGTCACTAAAATCATCAAGTCTTGAGGTATGATATGAGCAAGAAAGACGTACATACTGTAGGGGAAGCCATAGGATGCAAGAGTGGATAGGGTAGGTAGGGGTGTGCAGACCTCATCCACTGCCCCCAAACTTGTTTCTGCGCAACTGACTTTTTGTACATTATCATAATTCACAGATGCATGTGTGGTATGGCATATATTTTGAGCTTGGTAATGTTACTGAACCAAGTTTGAATGTCATATAACCTACTTTTTGATCTCGTAAGTAATCCGGAAATTTCGAAAATCCGGCAGTCCTAAGGTCCCGAGGCTGCCGGATTAGTGATGGGCAGCCCGTATATATGTTTATACATAAAAGTGGAATTCTTCCTTTATCTGTTTTTCCACCTACCTATGACTTGAACTCATTCAAAATAGGAGTGTCCGAGTACTTTCAACAAACTGGTTTTCCAATAACTATTGTTTGGTCGATTGTGTTACGCACTCTGGTTTTCTAGGCCATATGGCATTTTCAAATTTATCCGTTACCCAGCCATCTGTCTTCCTCCCATTGATGCTCAGAGCAGAGCGGTGCTTACTGCCTGTTTCCTCCCCTTCCCTCCCTGGCCATGGTGGTGAGATACAGTTGTGATGATGCTAGGGTCTGCATGCAACACAACCATCTGCTTCACACACATCTACATAAGGCATGGTGTGGAGAGGGCTTAATTCACTCCGGTCGCTTCATTGATTTCTTATATACCAAATGCTCGTATAACGGAACCTCCCTCCACACGGTTAATTCTGAAGCTTTAGAAAGTCAGCATTATTGTCATGATAATCAATGATGATCCTGAACTGTTCTTTGTCATGTGCAACTTTAAAACAGTTTTACAGATGATTGTCCTGTGTCACCATCTGCAAAGGCATCCTGAAAAAATTTACTACTGTAACAATATTATATGAAAAGTGTAGAAAACATTAACCTTTGAAAAAAAGAGAAGAGTATATTTCACTGTTTCACAATGCAAATTTACTTAAAAAATCACCTGGCCTCAGTTTTCTTGTGGCTACTACCTGCCTGTTTAGGTCTCTCTGAGGAAATTTCATGCAGGAGCCCTTCACACAGTAAATAATTGCAAGACCATATGCACTGCAGTTATATTATATGACCATGAAAAAGCACTTGTTACCAGTGGTATCAGTTCATCTCCTTAAGTTGCTTCTTAGTCCATGTCTCACAACCCTAGAGCAAGACAAGGAACACTAGTCTTGAAGATCCGAATCATTGTCCTTCTGTACAGGTATCAACTCCATATACTCTTGCTGAGCGAATCCATAACACCATGAGCCCAGCTAATCCATCAGATGACTTCCTGGTGAGACCCACCATTATTATGGACCACACTACCAAGGTATGTGAAACTCCAAGGTCTCTGTATTCTCATCACATGCATGAACAGAGTACAGTTCCATCAAATAGGCTTCCAAAAATTTGGACCTTAGTCTCCGCTAAAAAGACTTTTAAAGCCCATGGACTTGACACCCTTGTGTAGTGCTTGAAAGGCCATTATCAGGATCCACCAGTGATTCTGTAAATATTACTGAATAATCAGCAAAGTCAAGGTCAAATACTGGCATTGGTGGCCGATGTTATGCAGTAACTGTGGTCCACAACTATCTCCATTATCCAGTTTACATGTAAAATGCTGCACTCTTCAATTAGCAAGGTAGATGCCAAACACACAACCTCTACATTTGACAGCACTCCTAGTACTGAAGTACATATCACTAATATTATGTTGGAATGTAGTTGGCAGTGTGAATGTGAGGATAAGGAAGAGGATGAAGAGCCTGTAAGAGGTAAAGAGGAGGTGAAAGGAATATGGAAGAGTCACTTTGAATGTTTAATGAATGCGAAAACAGAAAGTGAAGCAATGGTGTTGAAGCAGGTGGAAAGCGTGTAAATGTGCAGAAAGGAATTGATGGAAACGAAGTAAAGAACACTATAAAAAATCATTATCCTTTGTTGGCCCCATTGTGATGCACATAGTAATAACAAAAAATAAAAAAAAAAATAAAAAAAAATAACACGACAATGAAATCAAGAGAAAGCATGATGAGTTTGAGCAGGGATGTGTATGGAGTGAAAGCTGCACTGCTACTGATGATCTTCTGCTGATACTCCCAGCTTGTCGTCCCACGTTATTGCCGGCTTGTGCATTCATAACTCAAGACACTGTTCGTCATCCAAGATGTTTTTCATTCGTAAAATTTGTTCGGGAACTGATTTGTCCGAGATCAGAAATAGGATTTACATGAAAACTCACTGTTTGGTATTGTAATAACATGGATGTATACTTAACTCTGCCACAAAAGAGAATCACAGGTTTTAAAAAATATGAACATATCATCTTTTTTATTTTATTTTTTTATTTTTTTATTTTTCTATGTATTCATCAACGTATAGATAAATGTTTCCAAGATTTTTATAATTTGTTTCATATGATAACTTATATTGACAGGTTTATTTTATTATTCATTTGTTTAATTTATCTATTTATTTTTTTCAAAGCATTGGAATAAGTGGATTCCCAAAAATATTCCTTAGATTTCTACATATTTGAATTGCATTATCAAAAATTTTCATAAAGTGCATTTCATTTAAAAGAAAAAATTCTAATGTGATTTATATTTTCCCCATACAGGTTAGATCTCTTTATGAAGGCATCTTGCAAATTATTCTAAACAGGTTGTTGTTTAATGAACTTACACAGGGAGTGGGAAGCGGCGACGGCTGTGAGGATGACAGTCTCAGATCCCATTGCAAGTCCCTTAAGACCTGTCACCTCTGCCGTGCTCACCTACACTGTGACTGGCAAGAACAAATGTGTGTGGTGGCTCGCAACAGGACCACCTCATCAGAGCATCTAGAGGTGGCTGGTGTGGTCCTGACTGGAGACAACATCCCCAGCACTCCTCCCATTGACCAGCAAGACCATCGCTCCACTATAAATGGTGCCACAAGGAATGCTCTCCTCCCACACAAACCCTGTGAGGCCACCTGTGCTGAGAGGGTGACATGTGCCAAGTGTACTGAGGTAAGATTGATTGGTAAAGAAATATCCACCTTTCATGTGTGTAATAAAATCCTAAGAATGGAATGTAGGTGTGTGTGTGTGTGTGGGCGGGGAGGGGATTTATCCAAGGTACCGGTCATTAGAGAGATGTTGGTCTGTTAAATAGATAATAGATCAGTAGTCTTTATAGTGGTTTCTTTAAAGATTATTCAACTTGTTTGCCATCCACCAGAGTACATGTATGTGGTGTTTCAACCAACAACGCTGCGTCAACAACAACTCCTACTTGGTCAGTTTTCCCTACGGCCAGTGTAGAGAGTGGACCACAGAGGCCAAGAAGTGCATGGATCTTAAGCAAGGTAAAGAGACTACATTTATAAACATGACTAAATCTTTAATAAATTCTGCACTTAAAAGACATTATTTTTGTTACTTCTAAATAACTATGAACTTGAAGTTAAACCAGTATTCCTTACGTGTTATAAAAGGCTACTAAGAGGGGCAAAAAGAGTAGCCTGGGGAGCACCTCTGTATTGTTTCTTCCTACTATGAAACAATGTGTAAGGATAAGGTGAAGGAGATTAGATTCTCCTCCAACTATGTCAATTCCCTGTCTCTGTTATCTCACTATAAGGGTGATATTAGCAAGATATTTAGAAATATGGATGTACAGCCAAGCTTCTGTCACCTGCATATCATAATACATTTGTGAGATAGAGGTAATGAAATATGTTCAGCATATGCTTTAATTCCCTCACTGTTGAAAGCAGTGTGTTATCTAGTGGAAAGTATGTGCAAAGAGATATTTTCACATGATTTGTTAGATTTCATATTTGTGATTGCACTTCCAATCCTCTTATCCTCTCATTCTCATTATCTAAATGTAGGTCAAGCTAAGATGGTAAGATCATATCGTCTTATATTTGTTATTACTTACAACTTCCTTCACATGCAATCATAATTTATATACCCTCACTTTACCTTACCTTTCTCAATCTGTCCAGGAGATCGGCGTTGCTCCCTCCACAAGACCTGCAAAGAGTGCCAAGCAGATGTGGCGTGTGGTTGGTGTGATGATGGCAGTGGCACAGGCATTGGGAGATGCATGGAAGGGGGTCAGCGTGGGCCTGTCAATCCAATCACTGGTGTACTCAACCGGAACAGTGATAATTGTTCTGCATCCAACTGGTTCTTTACTGAGTGTCCCTGTAAGTAGTCTAATGCAAATGGAAATCTTGTAGATTTGCAAATTAATGAAGGTAGCTCTTGTTAATCCTCTCAGAGTTATGTAGTTTGAGCCACTTAGCTCGCGAAGATTCTTTTATCCAGGTTTGTGTAGAAAATTGGTAGGAAATGCAGCTATGGTGTATTATGGTGTATTATTTATGTATGCAACCCATGATTCATCATTTCCATAGAAAAACTAAAGCCTTTATGTAATTTTTAAGGCTAACATAACCCTTTCAATATTGCAGAAACCTCTTCAATATTACATTTATCTTTTACACATTTTTCATCAACATTGAAAGGCTTCATAGATGCTTGCAGGTGTCATCCTAATGGCAGCTCACATGACAGCTACACAGTCTATAATACCTTACCGCCCTGCTCAAGTCTAGATCACTGTTGTGCTTCTGGACCACTTAATATCAAGTTTTCTTGTGTCTAGTTTAAAGAATTATATCATCTATGTTCATAACCCTAAACTCTTTTCATCCGATCACTTTTCACTGTCCTCTTCATATGCCCAAACCATCTCATCACCAAACTGTACACTCAACTTCCAACCTCCCTCAGTTCTTATAATTCATACTTTTACTTTGTTTTTTCAGTGTGTAACTGTAATGGTCACAGCACCTGTGACAACAAGAGTCAGTGTATCCAATCGTGTGGCAACAATACTGAAGGTTCACACTGTCAGTACTGCACTGAGAAGTTCTATGGCACCCCCATCAATGGAGGATTGTGCAGGCGTGAGTGATTTGTTTTTGCTTTGGGAGATGCTGTTTTGTAATAACAGTTTTCCTGTTGATGAAAAAATGTACACTATATGCTTTTGAATTTTGAAGAAGATATTGTGAAGTTTTGCAAATTATACAGGACATCTATACAAAAGTTTATTGTTTTTAGAAAAGTACATCAAAATATATATACATCTAACAAAATGCAATCATACTTTGGTAGCAAAACTGTAATGTATATATTTCCCCCAGCCTGCAGATGTAATGAGCACGGTGACACATGCAATAGAGAAACAGGCCGCTGTAACTGCCACACCAAGGGGGTGACAGGGGACCATTGTGATCGCTGTGACACCCAAAACAATTATGTAGGACAGCCTCTTCATGGATCCTGCTTCTGTGAGTATTCTAGGCAAAACTATGACTAAGGTTACAATCTAGAACATATTAATATAATATTCTGCTCAGATATCCAACTTTTAATAATATACATGTGTGATCATCAGCAGCAGCAGCCTCTGAGTCCACTGCAGGATAAAGGCCTATCCATGTCCACTTTTTTCTTTTGATTGTTGTCAAGATGTGTTTAACTTTGGTCTGCTCCCTAATCCATGATGCTCTCTCCCTATCTCTCCATGTTATGTTCAGCATTATTCTTTTCATTCCCCTTTGAGCACTTTGAGGCTTTCATAAGGCGCCAGGTTTCTGATCCATGTGGTAGAACAGGTAGAATGCATTGATTACATACTTTATTCTTTAGCAGAAAGGGAGCTGTGCTTAACAAACATTTTATTGCAGCATAAAATAATTCACAGATGATGCAGAAGGAAATATGAAAAGGATGAATAGAAGAGTATGATTAATTACATAGCAGTGAGTGAATTCATGTAATACATAGATTTGTGTTGTACGTGTTTTCACAGATGACCTTCAGATTGATTACCAGTTCACGTTCAATCTCTCCAAACACGAGGATCGACACATCCGTCAAATTAACTTCTTCAACATTCCTACCAAGAGTGATGTGGACACAGACTTTGACATTTATTGTTCCAAAGCAACAAACATCAAAATATCATCAAAAACAAGTTAGTATTATTTATATACTTATATTGTTAATATATTTTTTGGTATAGTAACTTGCTTATATACTGCAACCCATTTTTAGTATCTTATCTGAATAAAACATTAATCTATCTATGCTGATAATTCCTCATGTGATAATAAGGTATAGTTGATTTTATTTATATTGTTTCTTCAACTGCAACTTGCTTATGTTTGTGTTTACATTTACTTACTGCAGCTCGAAGTCATGAGTCATGGATCATTAGTAATTACACCGGCACTCGCATCAAGCAGCGGTTTAGTGCCTCCGAGTACACTTTTGGGTCAGCCGAGAACAACACAACTTTCCATGTTTACGTGTACAACTTCACGCCGCCCATTGAGATTGTGGTGTCCTTCTCCCAGCACCCGAAACTGGATCTCATTCAGTTCTTTTCCATATTTTCATTGTAAGTCTTCATTTTTGTCACTTGTTAATAGAACCATGCAATTTTTTTATATTTTTTTTATGATATCCTAGATTATAAATTTGTGGTCTCATACATATACGATGGAAATTTTTGGATAATTGCACTTATAAGTTTCTCTTTAGGACCGGAAAATAAAATATATATAGACAGGAGATATGTTACATGGGCATGGGTGTGTGTATGCATGCCTTGTCTTGGCTACCCTCTTTAGGGTGATAACAGCCTGATATATAAATAGATAGATGAGTGGTGATGGGAAGAGCTGATAAGAAAGTTTATATATTTGTGGAAGAGAACTATAGGAATTTTGAGTTTGGCATAACTAAAGCAAAATATGCGATCATTATAAGAAATTTCTGTGAGTGAATGTATGAACGTTATAGCCCATGATAACATACCATCAATAGGTTACAAAGGTTCTGTAATTTCAGTGATGTGAACTTTAATGATGGATCAGGTTATAGAGAGAGAATGCTGTTGTGATTACTGTGGATGATTTCATGAATGTTTCTTCTCTGTCAGATGACTTTAAGCTTCTGGAGTTTATATCCCATTTTGGTTATGTAAAAGAGGATATGATTATGATGATCGTGTACTATCTCATATGTGAATCTCATGCAATTTTAAAATTGTTTTTCAGGTGTTTCCTGATACTTTTAACACTGGCAGCAATTTTATGGAAAATAAAGCAGAAATATGATATATACACTAGAAGACAGGTTAGTCAATATTCTTCTTGTATTAACTTAATCTAACCCAACATATGATGATACTGGCTTTTGTTAAAATCAGTTAACATAACTTCATTGGTTAAGATATGGTAATGAATGTAGGATATGATGGGTGCAGTGGCAGTATGCCATGCTATGCCATGCTCATGTGTTGATTATGTATGAAGGCAGAGTAAGAACAAATTAAATACAAGCCAAAAAGAGTTAGTCATTCTATTTGTGCTTTCTGAGGAGACCAGCTTCGTGTTTTGTAAGGATGTCTGCATTGTTACAAAGCTCAATGACATTCCCCGACCACTTAGGGGAAGGAAACAGTTCACACTACCACCTACGGAAATCTACTTGCAACAAAAGGAAAATATAATTATTTGTTTTGTTGTTTTAATCCATTTGGATTTGTGTTTAACTAATTGCTATGTTGGTGGACAAATAAGATAAAGCAAGCTATGGAAAAGAAAAGCAGAGTATATAAGAAAATGCTGCATAGGAATATGGAAGAAGAAATATGAGCAAGGAAGAGAACTGAATGCAGGTTGTTGAATTGGAAGGTAAATCAATCAATCACTGGAGGCATACACTGAGGGACGCATCGCCTCGCCCACCTTTCAACACCAACCCCAGCTATCACCCAGCGTGAGTCTTCATGCAGCCCCCTTCCCATACCAAGTAATTCCCCACAGGAAGCATCAACTTACCCCATGAACCTTAGTCTCCTCCACTCCAGGTTATCCCTTTCTGAGACAACCTACCAAGCTGGATCAGCATCTGGGTAACGTGCCGCATGCCCATATAGCCAGAGTTCACATTGATGGACTATGCTGGTAATAGGCCTTGATTCAGTCTCAATAAGCAATCTTTGATTTGACACAGTCATTCCAGTGATACTTATTATTAAAGACATCAATTCGTCTCTTCAGGTCGGTATTCAGTGTCCATATCTCACAGCCTTACAGTGAGACAGGGATCACCAGTAACTTGAAGATGCGAATCTTTGTCCATCTACACAGGTACCGACAACACCAGATACTAGGAGGAGGAGGAGAGGAAGGCCAGTTGTAAGATGGAATGATAGGGTGAAGGAGTACATGCATGAAAGAGTTGCTGATAGAGGGAGAGGGATTGAACTAGAAAGGAGGAAATGTATAGATAGGGCTCTTGCTATGACCATCCCCTTGGGTGATGTTCTTGGAGGGAACGAGGCATCACAGACTATAGATTGGCAGATGGAGAGCTAGACTAGTAGTGAGTTTTGTTGAGACTGATAAATTAACAGCCAGGATCCCAAAGTCAACATTATTTGCCTGGTAGCGTTGATCCATTCTTGGATGTAAATGTATGTTGTCATTGTCTGGTGATTCAGCTTAACAATGGGCACAAGCACTCACCTTGCCTGGTTGGCTACCAATTTTGCCCGACAACAAGCATTTTGCACTTGCCACTGATCAATCAAGTGGACAGGGCCTAACACTTTTCTTTTGGTTTGCTGCTATCACTACCCTTCTTTGGCTCCATGTTGACTTATTTGATATAAAAAATGAAAAGAAAAAACGGAACGTTCATGGCGAATTTTGTCATAGATGTGCACTGAGCGACAGCTGGGGGCAAACTGACCCCGTCGCACTTTGTTTCAGCAGCGCAGCATGGGCTGAGGGACGTACCTCATACAGGCTCCAACAAGCAATGGTTATTTGTTGGAGAACTGAGGATACGCTCGACAACCGAGACATTTTTTTCTCAAAATATGTTCAGGAACAGAATTGCTTGAGAAGGGAGATGTTCGGGAACCGAGGTACCACTGTATATACCTATATGCACACATGGAATACCAGTATATGCACATTGCACTATGTGTTGGTATTATGAAGCAGTGAACAGCAGATAGAGTTGGAGGTATATTACTTGACCTAATGTTCATTGCATGGTTATGTGTTTGAATTTTACATTTGATGTATAAGATGACCTGCTCTTGAGAAATTTTTAATTGACTTGAAATGTTGTTTTGTACACTAGCATGTACGCTACTTTACAATTTCAAGTTTGCGACTCAGTATTAACCATATTCTCGCAAAATAGGGAACCGTACTGTATATGTAAGAAAAACTTTCTGTATTAAATACTTTATTTTGATCTTTCATATTATAACTTTGTCTTTTTTTCTCATGTAATTGGATTCCTTTGCCCTGTCTTTTTACTTGGATCCCATCTTGTGTGTGATGGAAGCATCAATTAATGAATATTGTATATTATTTTTGAAAATGTTACAATCAAATAAAGTTTATCCGTCTCTGATTCCTTACAGCGTCTTCTGGTGGAGATGGAAGCCATGGCCTCACGACCCTTCCGACCAATCCTGCTGGAGCTTTATCCAAGGGGGACTGCAGCTGAGTCTTTTGATGCCACCATGGAAACCACTGATACTAACACACCCACCATTACTCCCCTAAATAGTGCTAACAACAACAACAATTGCTGTGTCATGGAAACCAATGGCACTATGCCCAATGCTCTCACAGCCAATGCTAACAAAACCAATACCAAGTTTTGCAACAACAGTGCCAACAAATTCATACAAAATTCTGTATCACCTGACAGTTTATCATCAGATTTGCTGGACAGCCTTGGAACTCTTAAGATAAAAAAGAAGGTAGGTTATAAAGCATTGAAGGGATCAAATTAAGGCATGTATTGAATGAAATACTCTCTCTCTCTCTCTCGCTCTCGCTCTCGCTCTCGCTCTCTCTCTCTCTCTCTCTCTCTCTCTCTCTCTCTCTCTCTCTCTCTCTCTCTCTCTCTCTCTCTCTCTCTCTCTCTCTCTCTCTCTCTCTCTCTCTCTCTCTCTCTCTCTCTCTCTCTCTCTCTCTCTCTCTCTCTCTCTCTCTCTCTCTCTCTCTCTCTCTCTCTCGCTCGCTCGCTCGCTCGCTCGCTCGCTCGCTCGCTCTCTCTCTCTCTCTCTCTCTCTCTCTCTCTCTCTCTCTCTCTCTCTCTCTCTCTCTCTCTCTCTCTCTCTCTCTCTCTCTCTCTCTCTCTCTCTCTCTCTCTCTCTCTCTCTCTCTCTCTCTCTCTCTCTCTCTCTCTCTCTCTCTCTCTCTCTCTCTCTCTCTCTCTCTCTCTCTCTCTCTCTCTTGCTCAAAAACAACTCAATTTATTTTCCTCCCCACCAGGTCAACCCAAGTCCCATTGCCCTGGAGCCTTGCTGTGGTAGTCGTGCCGCCGTCCTCTCCCTGCTAGTGCAGCTTCCCACTGGCACTGAGCTCTACACCCCTGTTGGGCATCCAGGTGAATGACCATGATCTAATGTTCTTTATCCCGGGCTATGTCCACCAACCTCAGAATGTTGGTTTCTTACTCCTTCACCTTTACTGGGTACAGAAATGAAGGGAAATACACACAGATTGGACTGGCCAGGATTATAACACCACCTAGCATTACAGTAACACTTGTCTTGACACATAAGAACGGTGCTCCTTTCACTTGGCCACTGTTTATAGTCACTGGATCATTGTTAAGTAATGGCTCACAAACTACAGATGATATAAGATCCCGATTGGATGTATGTTTCTGATAAACAGATTTTTACTAACTAATTAATTGATTTTGTATGAAATTTTAATGTAATTCTACAAAAATTGACCTCGTTTCCTTATGTATCAGATGAGGAGTGTAATTGCAGCACTTTATCATTAATAGAGTTATTCCTCTTCTCTGATGTACCAACATGAGTGGTAGTCTAGTATAGTATCTTCCTCCAATTTAATTTTTTACTATAAAATTTCCAAGTCCTTTTTTTTGTACAAGGTACAAGGTGTTCCTTTCTAACTGTTTCCTGCCATCACGTTGTCAGAGGGAGAGGTGGGCAGGGAGAGATTTTCTAATTCCTGTCCTTTCCTTCTTCAAAAAACTTACTTATCACTATTTTTAATTTTTCTTTAAAGTCGCAACATTACCTCAGGGTAACTATAATGTGTTACTGTGTACTCAACAGGTGGGTTGGCCATAGCCAGCACCTTGGTGACCTTGGGAAACCCCCGTAAGAGCAGCAGTGAGCCTATCACAGTAACCAAAGGGGACATCTACAAGAACAAAACAGCACGTGGGAAACAGCCATACTCCAACCACTCAACGGACACCTGCATCTAGCTACCATCATCACATCCATTCTCAACAGCTCTACGCAGGTAATTCATGGTTGATTGTGGAAATAGTTTTATGTTGTCATTGCTTGATTTGTCTAAGAGTTATGCTTATGGTGCAAACTTTATACACACAATATCTGGTTGGATTTAAACCATCAAATGATTTAATCTTCATCCTACCTGACCTGGCTGCTCATCAGTGGTCAGATTGGAAGAATACTATCACCGCATTCCTTGCTTGTCGACAAAAAGGGATGAAGTGAAGTAGCGGGGGAGCCCCTCCTCTATATTGTTTCTTCCTGGCATAGACAAGATATAAACCAGAACGGGAGATTGGAATCCGGTTGGTGTGCGTTTTCCTTACATCAAGGAGCTCACAACACTCCTTGAATACTGTCGACTCGGACTCCCGACCTTGGTCCGAATGCAGTTCTCCAGGGAGTCCGAAATGACAGAAAAACTCACTCCCTAATACTTGGGCCATTGTGGTTGCCTCATGGTTAGGAGGAGGATAGGCCTGGTGCCACTTTGTGAAATAGTCCATAGTCATACACACACAGTGGTTTTGCCTGCTCGTCTGAGGCAACGGGCCAACAATATCCACTGCCACTCTCCCCATGAGCTCACCTCCCTGGCCCCACCTTACCACTGAAAACCACAACATTAAGTGTATCAAAAAACATTGTAGGCCTAATCCAGTGTCTAATTCCATATGTATTCAAAATGTCCCCTATCTATTTTTTATGGAAAACTAATGTTGAATGTGAAATTTATAAGTTGAAAAGTATCTCAGTATAAGTGATCCACAATATAGCTTCTCTCTTTTCTACAGGAAGCTGTCAGCTGGAATTACCTTCCTCTCACCCATTGGCTGCAAGAAAAGCCAAACCTAAAGATGGCAGTCTCATTACTGCTATTCTCGGATCACTGTGAAGGGTGTGTGTGTGTGTGTGTATGTGTACGTGTGTGTGTGTGAGTATCTACCTAGTTGTAGTATACAGGGCCTGAGCTATACTCGATTGGTCCTGTCTCCGTATCAATATTTGTCCAGTTTTTCCTTCAGTTGTTGTACACACTTTGCCATTATCACCTCATCTTACAGTCCATTCCAAGTATCTATATTTCTCTGGGGAAAGCTGTACTTTTTGTGTCATTCAGGCAAATTCCTTTTCATAATTCTTTCTTTTATTCCATGAAATGCGTGTGTGTGTGTGTGTGTGTGTGTGTATGTGTGTGTGTGTGTGTGTGTGTGTGTGTGTGTGTGTGTGTGTGTGTGTGTGTGTGTGTGTGTGTGTGTAAGAGGATAAAGAATGAGATTCATTAAGAACAAAATGATTGGCTATTACAGATTGACAGTTAGCTTACTATTATTGCTACTAACACAACTGACAATTCACACAGTTATATATATATATATATATATATATATATATATATATATATATATATATATATATATATATATATATATATATATATATATACATACTCATTCATACCTTGTTTTAACGGACAAAAAGGGGGAAACATCGGTCCAATAATGCCAGTCGTCCATAGATACCGACATTAAGTCTGTAGTGGCTAATATCAACAATTACATTACAAAAGAAAGAGGAATAATATAGTACTGTGCATTCAATTAAGCGCACTATCCAACCTGACAGCATAAAATACTTGTATACTGTAAATATACATTATAATACAGTAATTTAACATTTGAAATTTTAAATCGGACTTAGTATGGATGGTGAAGATGGCTGCAGATTTTGTCCATTGCTTCCGATATCTGTTAAAAAGATGTCTGTAAAACCAATGTATGAGTGTGTGTATATATATATATATATATATATATATATATATATATATATATATATATATATATATATATATATATATATATATATATAAAGAGAGAGAGAAAGAGAGATACATATATATATATATATATATATATATATATATATATATATATATATATATATATATATATATAATGTATATGGATGTATGTATATATACTTATTTATTTATTTATTAATTTTAGTTCTTATTAATTTGTTTTAAAGTTTAGTAGTGAAAGTCCAACTTTGTTATGCATGTACTAAAGGTTCAATAATTACAACAAGAACAAATATGTATCTACTCAGCTGTCAATAAGATTTTAAGTGCAAAATAGGACCAAAAGCACTGATAGGTTGTTTTAATGAGTTGTTGATGATCACATAGAAGGCAATGGTTTTTATAAAATAAATAGTCTCAATTGTGAACATACATTCTCATAAAAATATTATATAGACTATTTTTATAGTTTTTAT
>JAXIVD010003791.1:35000-42266 GCA_036785275.1 Cancer borealis
CCAGGTATCTTGATACCTTCTCTAACTTTTTGTGCATCAATTTCTGCAGTGTTTGTGGTCTTAGATCTAATTCTCAATCTGTGGAACACCACCTCTTCTCCTCTAAATCCCATCTTCTTTTCCTCAGCGAGATCCAGTTGTCTGAGGCTACTGACAGCAGCCCCTACTCTGTTCCTTCCTACTTTCTCTATTATCATTTTTGATATAAAGGTGGCTGGACTGTTGCGTCTATGTACACAACAACATAACTTGCTCTCGTGCCCACGCTCTTAAATCTTCTGAATTTTCTACCATCTGGCTTAGACTTAACTGTCACTCTAACATTAAATTCTTCTGAACTGTTTATTGCTCTCCTATCTCCTCCTCTGACTATGTAAAATTCTTAGATTATTTGACTTTCAAAGTGGAGCACATCTTAACTACCGTAACTTTCCTTTTACTGAGGTCTCCATACTTGGAGATTTCACCACCAGCTTTGGCTTTCGTCAAGGCCGCATCATTACTCATACATTCACCACTGCTACTTCCATTGCCTTCTATCACGCACAATCATCATTCCTTGCTCTACAGACATTCCTCTTTCATTCAGGGCCCTTTCACACCATCAAGAAATACATGCAAACACAAAGCTTATATATGAGAAAGAAAACTAGAAATATTTGTTATATCATATTTTTCCCTTTACATGAGTTAATACGTATATATATATCAAGAACAAGGTGAGGAACTGAGGGGCCAGCCGATCAAAGGTTGCTGGCCATTTGCACTAACCTCCCCCCAATGCTACACTGAAATAGGGTTAGTCAAGAGTAGTGATTTTACTCATTGTTCACATTTTTATAGCCTTTTATATCACGAGGAATCACAATCACATAATTACAACAACAATCACCCCACTATTGAAAGGAAAAATACTCTAGTAATTCTTTCTTTCACACAATTACTTCATACTTCCTTCCTATTCAGTCATTCAGTCATTCTCATGGAAAACTTCAATTGACATAAATGTATATCCTCTTCATTATCTACAAAAGCTTACATACACAGTTTTCTCTAACATATATCTCATCTTACTTCATCTGTCTGATAATAAAGCTAGGATACTTCAGCCAACATAATGTGAAGTTCCTCGTCCAGTCTCTGGCGTCTTCGCTTCTCTACAGCGAGCATTTCTTCAGATTGTTCTACTCGAGTTTTCAAAGCACTATTATTCTTCCTGAGAGATATATGCTTTTGCTCATGTATTTGTGTTCTATTTCTAAGTTTTGTTAATCTATTCTCACTGTCATTTTGTTCATCATCCACCTCACTGTTCTCTTGCTCAGAATCACTCCATACAGGCTCTTCAATGTCAGGCAATTTTTCAGAATTTTCATCTTCGTTAGAGTTGAGTTTCTTTTTCTTTTTCTTCTTAAGTTTTATTGGTTTCTTGGTTGTGTCATCCACCCACCACTCCTCACCATCTTCTTTCTCTCTCGGTACTTCTTCCTCTTCATCATCATCATCTTCCTCTTCATCTTCACTGCTGTCATTTTCATCGTCGGATATATTGAAAGCCTTTGCCATTTCATCCAGTTCTCCCTTAGTCTTGAAGTACATCTGTCGCTCATTCTTCATATTATGGCAGCATTTTTGAACTCTCTCTCTTAGTGCCTTCCTTTCCTCTCTTGCTCTTTCTTCTTTGGATTTTATGTTACTAAGTTTATTAATCAATAGTTTAATGTCTCTTTCTTTTCTTCGTGCAGCATTTTGAGCTCTTTTCTCTGCTAACTTTTCTTCCTCTTCCTCATCAGTCTCTTCTTCAGATTCATCAGATTCTTCTGTTTCTTCCTCCTCCTCATCATCATCCTCATCATCTTCATCATCTTCATCAGATTCATCTTCTTCCTCCTCCTTAAAGCTTTCCATTTTATGAATTGATGAAGCAAAATTTCTACGGGAACCTGATTTTGAAGGCATTGGGAAAAGTTTCCTATCACAATCGTCTATTGGTGATGGAGGTGGTGGTGGAGCGAAGTCTATAGGATCTGTCTGCACCCCAACAATTTCTATGTCCGGAAGCTCAATATTATTTTCCTTCTGCAAGGCTTTGAATTTCTTTTCATAATAGTTGCTACGGAGTTCCCATTCTGAGGCGTTATTTTCGGATACCATCAACTTTTGGGTCGCTTCACTGTATCTATTTGAATAATCCTCAGACTGTTTCTTGTATGAATCTACTTGACCTTTAAGATTATTGATTTCAGTTTCTAAAGTATCGAGCTCGGAGAAATCCAAAACTTCATCTTCATGCATACGTAATTTGCTCATCGATTTTTCTAATTTAGGCACAATCTCATCTGCTTCACCATTAGTCATTGGCTTGGGATCATTAAGACCTGCTCTCCTTAGCTGTCTTTTTAACCTTTTCACTTCCGCTTGTAATGCATCAATGTCAATTTTGTAGATCTTGCTTTCTCTTTCTAGTTTCTTTCTATTTTTAATCTCTTCTTCAAGTTGTCCCTTAGTAGCTTGTAGGTCATCCCTCATCTTATCAATGTCTTCCTCTTCATCTGAGGAGGATGGCATATTCTCGTATTTATTGATATCCTCCAATTTATTGATGTTCTCCATGGTAACTTGACGCCGAAGTTTCTTCAAACCTGAAAGAAAAGTGTTTTGAAAATTTTGTTACTCTGGAAAATAAATGTAGAATTATTTGAATTTCATGTGCATCAGTAATCTCTACTTCACTCATGACTATAAATGATAACAAATATGGTGATTTACTTATAACTCTATATCTATCTATCTATATACCTGGCGTATATCCCCACGAAAAGGGGATAACCAAGACAAGGCATTTATGGTTCAGGAAGAATTAACTCTCACACCCTGCTCTGCATTTTGTCTTTTCCCAGGAGAGAAGACAGAGGAGGGGCCTTCCAGACCCTTCCTCTGTTCCTTTGTGTTGCTTTTAACTATTGGTAAGGAATACAGTGGCAGTACTTTTGCAGCTCTGCCATAGGACTGGATCTATATACCCAGCTTATATTCCCACTACGGGACCTTAGGATTGCTGGATTAGTGATGGTCAACCTGTACCATTATTTACATATTTGAAGTCCTTACCTAGAACCTTGAAGCTTGGTTTACTTCTATCATTGGTCTTCACCTTACGCAGCTTCACACCACGATGGATTTCATGAAGCAACAGATTGTGTGCCATTGGCTTCTCCGATTCATACACAAACTGGAATTACAATAATGAGTAAAATATGAAATATGGATATGAAGTTATTTAGTTAATTACATAGGAAGTAGTTTAATTTATTGAATCATAAAGGAAACTATCACACTTTTCCAAACACAAATTTCTAAGATTCAAAAACTATCATTTTTTGTTTACAAACTATCTTCCATTAAATCTATCTCCACCTCTCCCCTCCATTTCCAAACCCATCAACTATGTGGAGGGGCTTTGGGATCAGAGATTGTGAACCTCCGAGTCTAGCACTTACTTCATTTGCATTAACTCACTGAACTCATCATGCACACGCATTCTCCTTTAAAGTTCAGGGAATACTTAATTTCCCTCCCAGTCTACATTTTGTTTCATAAGCGGAAGAAACAATTCATAGGATGAGTTCCCAAGCCCCTCACTTTGTCCCTATTAGTTGTCTTTTATGGCATTCAAGGATATTAATACAATGGCAGTATTCTTACAAGCTTGCTGCTGATGTGCGACCAAGTTAAGTTACGCTGCTACAGGGTAGAACTCAAGGTGTGAAATCTTCACTTTTTATAGTAACAAGAAAATTATAAAAATGCTTTTCTTAAAGTTGATACTAACAACAGATGGAGAGTTCTTTTCTAACCCTAATTTCTATTAAAAGCCACATAATCAAGTAGTGAATTGTTTAAGGGTGAGCTGATATAACTTTGAATATAAATATATTAACTAAATAGAACTTTAGGAATTATGAAAGAAAACAGACATAAGCAGTAAATACTGCATGCTGTACTCAAACTCTTTCTTATACACACCGAACTTGTGCTGTAAGAAAGAAAAAATAAATCACTCACCTTGCCACCTTTCCCTCTGGAGTTAGGCAGCATGGGGGTGGATCTGTCCATTTTGTCACACGATGGCAAACGTCGAAGCTTAATACCACTCTGCAGGTTAAATAATTAATCATATTAATATAATGTAAAGAAGTGAAAACATTAAATAATACCAAAATGCAAATATTGTGGTTAGTGAGCTGAAATAATAAGTGGGAACTGGAAAATCCAGATTTCATATCCCCAGTCATGTCTGGATGATATGCAAGTGTAACTATGTTGTTGGCTTCCTTTCATGCTGAAGTATATGTTCCTCCGGCAAAAGGAGGACACAGACAGGCGTAATATGCAGTGACTATACAATGATAGAAACAGGTGTCATCCTATATGTATTTACGATAAAGCAATGAAAAAAAAATTTCTTATATATATTACAAAATTACATTAAAGTAAGTTTTCTATAAATCACAATTGTTTTTTTATTTTTTCTTTATTTAAGTAATTACTATTGCATGAAAATAATAGTGATAATTAAGAAGTTGAATTAATAAGAGTTGAAAGGTAACAGATCTTCACCTCAATGTCTCGCAGTAAACCATTCCAATCAGGGCGTGAACGTGCAGCCTTTTTAAGGTGTTCAATTTTTTGTTTCTTTGCCGTCGATGCTGGCCTCTTGGCTTGCATCCCCGGCCGAGGTGGTGGTGGAGGGGGTCCAGGTGGAGGAGGTGGAGGGGGTCCTGGGGCTCCATCCTGTAAAAACATTATCAATCTATAAAAATTACCACCAAAATACTACATAAATATTCTGCATGATGTTATAGCTTGCCAAATTCTGCTTGGGTATTTTTGAGAAATGGTGATTTATCTAAATTATGGGATCAAAGATTATCAAGATATCAAGGTGTTATTGTATTTTGTGACTATTTTAATTTATTAGGCGGAGTGGCTTTCTCTCCTCTAGTGGCTTAGGGGAAAGTGAGAGGAACTGTATGTATGTCAGCAAGGGTGTGTGTATTGTATTGGCTTCTACCTTTAGAGGGATGATAGCTTGGTATATAGATAAGATAGATTTTAGTTTGTGTTACTTCCATAGTGTTTCATTGTACATATACTTGCTTTTTGTTTTTTAGATGCTGGTTGTGGTGGAGGAGGTGGTGGCCCGGGCTGGGCTTTCGCTTTCTGTAAATAACACACACCAAACACTTAGCTACTGGGACATAAAAACTACACTTAGAAGCAGACACAAAGGGAGATACAGACTGAGAACAATCCGTCTCACTAACAAACAGATACTTCAGTCTTGAATGAGACCAATCTTGATATAAGAGTTTTGGAGTAATATACTAGGAAGTTCCATTCTTCAACTACACTCCAGGGTTTCTAAAATTCAATACATGCATGCAATTCAAATATAAATTACATGCATATAATTGTGTGTATCAAATATATATTAATGACTTCCAACATGGGGAAGAACTTTGTTGTCTCAGCACATGATTGACCACAATTCATGATTTAGTTTTGAGTGAAACCCAAAATATGTACTGCAAATGGAGAGTTCACAAGATTTGCCGTATCTCTGATGACAATAAGCTAATGAATTTAAAGTAGAAATGTAGAAGTCTGCAAAAACTACAAAGAAATAAGAATAAGCAAGACTAAACTGAAATAAGCAACAGTCAAATGATCAAATCTGCCATCATACCAAATGCAAACTCATTGAGACGAAGTTTTTAGTTCTAAAAATCCTGAATTGACAAATACAAAAGAAAAACAAATTAAGAAGAAGACCTCAAGTTCTTCTGTAAAATGAAAGAGACTGGAATTATAATGTGGTGTGACCAAGTAACTAATAAGTACAGATCGACAACACTTCCACTGCTGTCACTTCTTCACCTTTCATGTCCTGTGCAATGCAGTAAAAAAAGTTGTCACAGTAATTCAAACACCAATAATATAATTATTCAAGATTATTTAGTTTCTGCTGGAGCTCCAATGTTCCGCACACTTCATCAAACAAGAAAAAAAATTATTAATCACAGGTTCAATAATTTGTGTCAGAATTGAAAGTTCTTTGTACCACTGGTCATCAAGCTCTCCTGAAAAGGGCAAAGTGCACTGAAAGAAAAATATCTTCAAAATTAATTAACACCGTTTCTTTTCTGATACTTAAAAAAAATAATGTACAACAGACCACACAGAGTCTACGCTATCATACATAAAACCATTCAGGAAGATGCTTGCTGGGGTTGCGGAAAAAATAACTAAAAGGTTCCTAGTACAGTATTCTATGTCATTCAATCACTCAACTAATAATAATATTAATTTCCATGAATTTTAAGGAACGCTAACTTCAAACTATATTAACTTTGGATAACCTTACCATGTTTTGAAATACATCTTTCTTGAAAATGGATGACTCTGGACTCCATTCCTGTTAATATTTGAAAAGCAAAATAAGAGCAGATAAAAAAAATATGGCAGCAATTTAAAAAAATGTTTACAAGGTAGTTAATTTGCAAGTGTTATTTTTATGGGAATGAGTTGCTAATAAGCAGTAAAAAGAAAAAAAATATAGAGGAGGATGTCTTCATTTCATTGTTCCATTCCTATTATTATCAACACTACACTTTCATGATAACTAACCCAATATCTTATGATTTCTGATATTTATTACAAGCAAGATTCTTTCATCAAAACACTCAATCATTAGATAAAAAAAAAGCGTCTGTAATGCAGATATAACTATTTTTAGAGTATTTGAATATTCTATAAAAAATCTACTTAAGTGATGAAGCTCACCTCCTGAGGTTGTTCCCACCACGGGACAGGACTTGTAAGATCATTGTTAGACTGTGAATATGAAGACAAGCTGTTAGCAAAGCCAGTACCATTGGATAATTGTGTTAATAAGCAGATATAAGAATCAATAGAGAGGAAGGTCTCCCGAAAACCTTGCCTTATCCCTACTATCATTAACACTAAACTTTCATGCCAATATCATACGTTCTCTGATAATAATTTGTTTGCATTAAATAACTGAATCACAAAACATAAAAAAATATACAACTAATCTTACAAAAACAATTGCCATAGCATGATAAACTTCTTTGTTTTGTGTATAATGCAGATATAATATTTCTGGAAAAATTGAATATTAAAAAGAAAAAAAATTCTATATAAGTGTTGAAGCTCACCACATCATCCTGAGGTTGTTCCCAC
>JAXIVD010003792.1:5000-15000 GCA_036785275.1 Cancer borealis
GTTGAAACGCCCAACTTTTGGGCAATTAAATATAAAAACCTTATATAACCAAACATGGCAAAACCAAACCTAACATAACCTAATCTAACCGTAACCTAACCATAATCTAACATAACATAATTAACCTAACATAACTTGAAAGTTTTTTTTGCCAAGTAAACAATGGTGAGCACAGCCCGTAATCTTCACAGATGTGTTCAGTTCACTATGTATAGTATTTAGGACTTTAAATTTATATCGATATCGTCTGAGCAGTAATTATGCAGATTTACCCAAATACTTTTGGCTTACCTTAACCAAGTTGTACGTACAGTATTTACAGTTATACTCAATGGTTACTCCGAGTCAAAGTGAAGCGTCTGAGTGCAGCCATTAATCTTTATGCTCCGCCCACAATTAGCTGATGTATACCTAGGCTCCACCTCCCTCCTTCTAGGGATCAGTGTTAAGAACATAAGAACATAAGAAATGGGGAGACTGCAAGAGGCCAGTTAAATGACCTACACGAGGCAGCTCCTTGACTCCCACCCTTGGAATAATTCGATATTTAGCCATCCCACCTGTAATCCCTATCCATACTCTGATCCAACCGTCTTTTAAAGCTACATATTGACTGCTAATGCTGGCACAGGATCATATGCTCATATCCAGTGGGAACTAGTGAAGTAGGCACAGACCAGTAGGGCTCATACTGCAACTGTTGTTCAGGAGAGATTCGATTCTCATTTACATCGGAAAAGAGCGTTTCACCAGTACCCTGACAGCCAACAGCTGCAGCCCCCCACCAGTCTGAGCCATTGAAATAATCCAGTACTTTCCAACTGTCTTTTAAAGCTACCTATTGACTCAGCCATAGACTACACCATACTTGACTGAACACTCGCGACAATCGCTGAGACGATATTACATTTAGGCCCTATTGATTCCGCTGCTTCGAGTGATGACAGATAATACTTCATATATCAGTTCATATTCTACTTAGGACATTGTATTTCATGTCTTTACAATCAGTAATGATTGCTGAACCATGGCTGAACCTAAAAAATTATTTAACAACTTTTGCAAATAGGAAATTAACATAAAGATTACAAGTTTGAGTGAAAAGTCGTGTGGGAGTTGTGTATACAGCATATTGTTTATAGCAAACATTTCTGGCAAATTCGCAATAATTTCTGAAATAAAACATCACATATTGTGAAATCACCAGTCCTGAATATGATTTGATTGTAATCAAATGTCATATTATCGTTATATCGGCTTGGGAATTAATTTTTCACAATTCGTGGCTTGATCTTGATCTTGATGTCACAGGAGGTCTGAGTTGAGAAACTATCGTTTATTCAGTATATATGCAACAAAAAAAATATTGCACTCCTTTTTTCAATGACGTTTTATGAGTATGAGAAAAATAGGATAGACGACAATACAAGAAAACACCCAAATATAAATTTTAATTCGATGCAAATATAGCATTTACTTCTCGCATGACTAGATCAAAGCGAGTCACAAGAAGAAGAAGAGGATGACCAAAACAAATCTTTAAGGCGTGGTCACACTAGGTATTGATATCGATTGATCTGGGGTTATTGCTGGATTGGCCAGTCATTTGAGTGCTCATAAACATAGTCTTCACATCACGCTGAGGTGTTTGCTTTTTGTTTGAGGTTTCTATGATGATTTTAAGTATTTTATTCAAATAAAGCAAACAAAAAATCGCCTCAGGACACATTTGCGAAAGACCCGATTTCGAGTGCACAGTCACATGTGGTGTATTCTATGGTATTGCATATCAATATAGACTACATGGGCTATGCATGTAAGTGTTTTCAGATTGAAATTCCAATATTCCTGGAAATTATTGCAAATTTGGTGTTTTTATTGGTGTCAGGATTTAATAATTGTCGCCCACCGATGACGTATGTTGACTAATTTGTTTTTCTTCCTCATAAACATATTCTTCACATCACTCTGAGGTGTTTGTTTTTTGTTTGAGGTTTCTATGATGATTTTAAGTATTTTATTCAAATAAAACAAAAAAAATCGCCTCAGGACACATTTGCGAAAGCTCCGATTTCGAGTGAACAGTCACGTATGGTGTATTCTATGGTATTTTATATTAATATAGACTACATGTGCTATGCATGTAAGTGTTTTCAGATTGAAATTCGAATGTTCCTGGAAATTATTGCAAATTTTGTGTTTTTCTTGGTTTCTTAGGATTTAATAATTGTCGCCCACCGATGACGTATGTTGACTAATTTGTTTTTGTTGCTCATAAACATATTCTTTACATCACTCTAAAGTGTTTGCTTTTTATTTGAGGTTCGTATCTTAATTCTAAGTATATTTGATTTTTCTAAAAATCTGCCGTAGGGCCTGTTTGCAAAAGGTCCGATTTCGAGTGTCCAGTCAAGTATGGTGTAGTCTATGATTCAGCAGTTACTACGTGTCTACCCAGCCTATTCCAATCGTTCACCACTCTGTTAGTGAACCAATATCTACCTATGTCTGTCCTGAATCTAAGTTTTTCTAGCTTGTACTCATTTCCACGTGTCCTATCCTGACTACTAAATTCTAAAACCTGATCAATGTTTTCCTTATTAATTCCTTTTACCCATTTGGAAACCTCAATCATATCCCTTCTTGCCCTCCTTCTCTCTAGGGAATGGAGATTAAGACATTTTAACCTATCTTTGTAGGGTAAATTTCTCAGCCCCTGAATCATCTTGGTCATTCTTCTCTGGACTGCCTCCAAGGAGCCTATATCCTTCCTATAATAAGAGGACCAAAATTGAGCTGAATAATCTAGATGGGGTCTAATTAGCGCTAAATACAACCTAAGAATGACCTCAGAACTCCTATTTGTCACACACCTACTAATAAATCCCAGTATCTTGTTTTGTTGCCCCTATTTCTAGCTATAATACACTGTTCCCTGGGGCGCCAGTCACTGCTTATTTGAACTTCGAAGTCCCTCATACTATATGACCTTCCTAAGGTATTGTCATTTAATGTGTATTTTACAGGCCTATTATCTTTACCTACGCTCATAATGCAACACTTGTTAACATTAAACTGCATCTACCATTTCTCTGACCACTCGTACAGCCTATTTAAGTCATCCTACAGCATCCTAGCATCATCTAAATTCTTTACCGGTTTTTCGATCTTTGTGTCATCGGTAAATTTACTGATATCACTGTTTATTCCTGTCTAAGTCATTTATATAAATTATGAATAACAACAGTCCTAGCACTGATCTCTGTGGTTCCCCACTAGTGACATTACCCCATTCTGATTTCTTCCCATTAATCTGTACCCTCTGTTCCCTACTAGTAAGCCATCCCCTAATCCATTCTAGTACCTTCCCACCTATGCCATGAGCCTTGACTTTACTTAACAGTCTCCTATGGGGTACTCTGTCAAAGGCTTTACTGAAGTGGTACAGTGGTCTAGCGCTCTGGTATGCGAGCCTAGGGTTCTGGGTTCAAATCCCTATTATACGCTGACCACTTATCATTCTTTGATATCACCGCCGAGTGGCCAAAGACTACCCAAATTGCTGCCATACTGTCCTCAGACGGGACTAACAACGTTTATATGTGTCAGACGCTGTAGCAGTAATTAGCCTCGCACGTTCTCAATATATTCACGTGAGAACCTAAACATTTGAGGCGTCACTATAAAATTCTGAAAACCTACGCCAAATAACAGGCGAGGCAAGTCCATCTGTGCTTCAATAAGCCTACTGGCACCAACGGTTAATAATAAAAAAAAGAAAAAAAAATACTTGTCCCCCTTATCTATGGTTTCAAATACCTTCCTATAGAAGGATAATAAATTTGTGAGGCATGACTTCCCCTTGCTAAAAACCATGTTGACTATGTCTAATTAGCTTGTGTTCATCTAAATATTCTCTAATTGTCCTTGCTATGATAGCTTCTAACATCTTGCCTACCACTGATGTTAAACTGATTGGGCGGTAGTTACTACTTTCTGCCTTATCTCCTTTCTTGAATATAGAAACTACATTTGCCTGTCTCCATAGCCTAGGAACTACTCCTGTGTCTAGGGATTTTCTATAAATCATCACAATGGGTTCAACGAGTTCTCTATATTCCTTAAGAATCCTCGGAAAAATGTCATCCGGTCCTGGAGATTTAGTCTTTTTAAGTCTATCTATTTCCTTGCTAACTACTTCCCTACTTATGACTAATTCGCTTAATTCATCAACCTCTTGTCCCCTAAAGATCTGTACTGGCTCCAGTTCCCTACCCGACTCTTCCTTAGAAAATACGGACAAGAAGTATTTATTTAATTTCTTACTAATTTCCTCACCATTTTCTATCAATCTGCCATTCATTCCTATAAGAGGTCCTATTCTTTCCTTTGTTTTAGCCTTGTACAGCTGATAGAATTCCTTTGGATCCTTCTGGGCATCTCTAGCTATCTTAACTTCATAATTCATCTTTGCAGTCCTAATATCCTTTTTAACTTTCCTAGCTAGGTCATTATACTACCCTACTACCTGTACTTCTCTCCTTTTAATTCTCCTATAGAGTCCCCTTTTTAATCCAATTTCCCTTCTAATGCTGCTATTCATCCATTTTGGATCATTTCTATTTGACCTAATCCTCCTCTTAGGTATATACTGTTCCTGCCCTGTATGAATTTCCCTAACTATGCTATTATAATGCAATTCTACCTCAATGTTTTGATCCTCCTCTCTGCCTACTCCTATTCCCTCACAATATATACTCTGGAGGTGGTGTCTGAGACCCTGGTAATTGGCTTTTCTAAAATCTGGTACTAAAGCAGTGTTTTGTTCTACCTCTCTCTCTGCATTAATCATGAATCTAATTTGATGGTGGTCACTAACATTAAATCTAGCTCCTACCTCAACCTGGCTGACCAAAGTTTCATTATTCGTAAAGACCAGATCTAAAATATTTCCGTCACGTTGGTTCTCTTACAAGTTGTGTGAAAAACCATCCTGGACGACATTTAAGAATTCCTCCAGGCACCCGTCTCCTGTCATACTATCCCATTCTATTCTCCTATAATATAAGTCCCCCATAATGCACACATTATTATACCTAGATGCCCTTGCAAGCTCATGCATCAGGGATGCACTAGCTGCTTCGTCTAAGTCCGGAGGCTTATATATAATCCTTACAACAAACTTTTTCCCTCCTATAATAATGTCAATCCATGATTTCGTATTCCTATCTGTTTATATTGTGGTATTGACAGAGCTATTTAATGTGTTTCTAACGTACAGTGCTACACCTCCCCCTATCCTCCCTTCTCTATCCCTGTGAAAAAAAAGTGTACCCATCTATTCCTACTTCAGGTAAGAAATGTTTGCCTGCAATATCTAATCAAGTTTCTGTAATACCTATAATAACTAACTCTTCAACACATGCGATACATCTAAGAGTGTCTATCTTATTAATTACACTTCTACTGTTTGTATAAAAGACACTAAGTTCATGTACCTCCCTCTCTTTACCCTGTCCTTTGTCACTATTACCCTTACCTCTATTAATATTTACTGGACTGCCTAAATGCCCTCTCAAGACACTCACTAAGCTCCTGCACCCCCTTCATACTGAAGTGTACTCCATCCCTGGCATACAGCTCCTGTCTCCCATAGAACCTGCTCCACTCATCCATAAAACCCACCCCATCCTCCCCACACATCCTCATCAACCTCTCGTTGAGGCCAAGGGCATGTGAGAGCCACCAGCCTCTAACCCCCTGTCTAGGGAGCACTTCTGACACTATACACCTCTTACCATTCTCCTTTATCTCCCTCAGAAGCTCCCTATACCTATCCACTAGCTCCTCTGACCTTTCCCTGCCTACATCGTTCACGCCCACGTGAACCACCACTAACGCCTCCTTCCTTGTCCCCTCCACTACTCTCTTGTATCTCTCTACCACGTCTTGCACTCCGGCCCCAGGAAGACAACACGTCATCCTCCTCGCCCTGTCGGCCTCACAGAAAGTTTCATTTAAATACCTAATCCTGGAGTCACCCAGAACTAACACTTTCTGCGACCGTTCTAACCTTTCCCTGTTCTTCCTCACCCACCCACCTTCCTTCTTTTCCTTCCCATCTAACTTCCTCCTCACTATCTTCGCCTTGGGTGTCCTTTCCCCTTCTCCTGCTCCTACTTCTATCACGACCTCTTACTCCTCCTGTGTAGCTAACAAGCCAAACTTTTTGTTACACTCTACCTCACACAGGGGAGGAAATTCCACCTCACTCAAGGGAGGGCTCACCCTCCCTTTCCCTCCTCTACCCACAACCCTCCAACTATCCACCCCTTGTTTCTGACCTGACGCTAGCTTCCTGCCTTACCTCTAGCATCTGTTGCCTCGTCTGTGCCAACAAAACTTTCACCTCCTTAACCTCTTCCTCTAAAACTACATTTCTACCTAACACTTCACACAACTTACATTCACTTACCATACATTGTCTCTCCATTCCACAGGAACCAAACCTCACCATTTCACCCTCCATACCTGTAACACCTCACCTATATTAAGTACCACACACTCAGCCATCTAAATAATTTTTCCAAAAAATGCACGCAAAACACAATAAAATACTTATGGTAAAAATATAGCCTGGTATCCCTTGTATTAACACACAATAACACAATAAAATACTGTTATGGATAAATACAACCTGGTATCCCTTATTTGCACGAGCGAGTTTTTTTAATTAATTAATTTTTTTTTTTTTTTTTTATATATATACATTAAAATGGTACTGGCTAAGGGATAAAAAAATTAAGTATAAAAAAAATCCCGCTTGTCGCCAGACCCTGTAAAGAAGATAGTAGGAAAAATAAAAAATGGGGGATAGTTCAATTTAGTATGACAGGTGTCTTGACACTCCTCTTTTGGAAGAGTTTAAGTCATAGGCAGATGGAAAAACAGACAAAGGAAGAGTGTTCCAGAGTTTATCAGTGTAAGGGATGAAAGAGTGAAGATACTGGTTAACTCTTGCATTAGGTAGATGGACAGAATAAGGATGAGAAGAAGTAGAAAGTCTTGTGCAGCGAGGCCGCGGGAGGGGGTGAGGCATGCAGTTAGCAAGTTCAGAAGAGCAGTCAGCATGAAAATAGCGGTAGAAGATAGATAAAGATGCAACATTGCGGCGGTGACTTAAAGAGTCAAGACAGTCAGTTAAAGGAGGAGAGTTGATTAGGCGAAAAGCTTTGGACTCCACCCTGTTTAAAAGAGCTGTATGAGTTGAGCCCCCTCAGACATGAGAGCCATACTCCATACATGGGCAGATAAGGCCCCTGTACAGAGCAAGCAGCTGAGAGGGAGAGAAAAATGGACACAGATGCCATAGGACACCTTACTTCTTGGAAGCTAATTTAGCAAGAGTAGAGATATGAAATTGCTAGTTTAGATTTTCAGTAAAGGATAGACTGAGTGTGTTTAATGTGGAGGAGAGGGGAAGTTGAGTGTCGTTGAAGAAGAGGGAATAGTTATCTGGAAGGTTATGTCGAGTAGATAGTTGTAGTAATAGAGTTTTTGAGGCATTGAAGAAAACAAGGTTTGCTCTGCCCCAATCAGAAACTAGTGAAAGATCAGAAGTTAAGCGTCCTACAGCATCTCGCCTTGAGTCATTTAATTCTTGTTGGGTTGGGCGTCGGTTGTACGACGTTGAAAAATGCAAGGTGGTGTCATCAGCATAGGAGTGGATAGGGCATTGAGTCAGATTTAGGAGATCATTGATGAATAATAGAAAGAGAGTGGGTGATAGGACAGAACCCTAAGGAACACCACTGTTTATAGTTTTAGAAGAACAATGACCGTCCACTACAGCAGCAATAGACCGGTCGGAAAGGAAACTGGAGATGAAGGTACAGAGAGAAGGATAGAATCCGAAGGAGGGTAGTTTAAAAATTAAAGATTTATGCCAGACTCTATCGAAGGCTTTCGATATGTCAAGGCCGACAGCAAAGGTTTCACCGAAGTCCCTAAAAGAGGATGACCAAGATTCAGTTAGGAAAGCAAGATCACCAGTAGATCGGCCTTTACGGAAACCATACTGGCAATCAGAGAGAAGGTTGTGAGCTGATAGATGCCTCATTATCTTCTTGTTAAGGACAGACTCAAAGGCTTTAGAAAGGCAGGAAATCAAAGCTATAGGGCGGTAGTTAGAAGGATTGGAGCGATCACCTTTTTTAGGGACAGATTGAATGTGAGCAAACTTCCAGCAAGAAGGATAGGTAGAAGTAGAGAGACACAGACGAAATAGTTTGACCAGGCAGTGAGCGAATTCAGAAGCACAGTTTTTGAGAATAGGAGGGACTCCATCCGGACCGTAAGCCTTCCGAGAATCAAGACCAGAGAGAGCCTGGAAAACGTCATGATAAAGAATTTTAATTTTAGGGATGAAGTAGTCAGAGGGTGGAGGAGTAGGAGGAATATGCCCAGTATCATCCAAAGTAGAGTTGGTAACAAAGGTTTGAGCGAAGAGTTCAGCTTTAGAGAAAGAAGAGACAGCTGTGGGGCCATCTGGTTGAAGTAAAGGAGGGAAAGATGAAGAAGTAAAATTGTTAGAGATATTATTGGCTAGATGCCAGAAATCACGAGAAGAGTTAGAGTTGGAAAGACTTTGACATTTTCTATTAATGAAAGAGTTTTTAGTAAGTTGGAGAATAGATTTGGCATGATTACGGGCAGAAATATATAGGGCATGAATTTCAACAGATGGATGGCTACGGTACCGTTTGTGAGCCGCCTCTCTATCATTGACAGCACGAGAACAAGCAGAATTAAACCAGGGCTTTTTAGCTTTAGTATTATAGAAAGTATGAGGAATGTATAGCTCCATGCCAGAGACAATCACCTCTGTTATGCGCTCGGCACAAAGAGAAGGATCTCTGACATCCTTCTCTTTGTGCCGAGTAGCCAGCACGTCCTCCTCTGAGCCTGTCAGGCTCACAACATTGGAGTTTAATAAGTGTGCATAACTAGGTTAGGTTAGATAAGGTTAGCCTACTAATTTTTTGGCATGGATTATTTATTTCTGGGCAGAGAATCGAATTTTTTTTCATTTTGAGAAACCTAACATAACCCTAACCCTAACCCTAACCTAACCCTAACCCCACCCCAACCTTAGCTAACATTGCGGGATTGTAACCAGATACTGGTCTTACCTACTGAGGCAGTGGGTATACAAAAATTTAAAAAAAAATTTTAATAGTTTCCAGAAGTTGATATATATTGCATGATATTCTGCAACCTTAATTCTATCTGACACATAAGTATTAACCTCGGGAGAAGATGCTACACACACTTATTAGACTCCATGACGGTTTCAACACTGATGCTTAGTAGGAGGAGGGAGGCGGAGCCTAGGTATACATCAACTGATTGTGGGAGGAGCATAAAGATTAATGACTACACCCAGACACTTCTCTTTGACTCGGAGTAACCATGGATTGCAACTGTAAATACTGTACATGCAGCTTAGGTTAAGGTAAGCCAAAAAATATTTGGGTAAATCTGCATAACTACTGCTTGGATATCGACATAAATATGAAGTCGTATATACTGTACATAGTGTACTCAACACATCTGTGAAGGTTACAGGCGGTGCTCACTATTATTTACCTGGCAAAACATCTTTCAAGTTATGTTAGGTTAATTATGTTATGTTAGGTTATGGTTAGGTTACGTTAGGTTATGGTTTGATTAGGTTTGGTTCAGTTAGGTTCCGTTATATAAGGTTTTTATATTTTTTCCAAAAAAGTTATGCGTTTCATCCTAGATTTTTTTTCCGGATTGTAATATTATAGCCTTTAGCCATGCAACGAACTTTTTACACTAACGGACAGGGCTCCCTCCGCATTAGTCCATTAAATCAAGGGTCGACAGTATTAACCTCGGGAGAAGATGCTACACATACTTATTAGACTCCATGATGGTTTCAATACTGATGCTTAGAAGGAGGGAGGTGGAGCCT
>JAXIVD010003792.1:20000-42263 GCA_036785275.1 Cancer borealis
AACATAGAAGCAATCACATCTAACACTACTAAAATATAGACCAATCCAACCCAACCTTCACATGGTGCACGCCATTAGTATATATGTGGACCTTATTTCCATACGATACCAAGTGCCATTCTTAATAAGGAAGAAAGACATAGTCAGTTTAGCAAATTTTGAACTATGATAACTTTGTAACCAATGAATATAATTTTTTTTTTTTATGTACCCCAAAGTACTGCCTTTTCATAGGGAATTATCAAACCAATAACTTTTTTACATACTGTATAGAGAGTTTGAAGAAAATAGAAAACTGATTTTGATCAATTTTCAATAGTAACAAACAAACAGTCCAGTAACTTGGTACCATACTATTGTTAATTGTACAGTACTGTAGGATCAGCTAACTTGGTACCGAACTTTTGTTGATTGTACAGTACTGTAGGATCAGCTACTCATCTTGGTTGATGATATTTGAATAGTAATGACACACAGAAACAATCCAGTAACTCGGTACTGTAGTATTACTTAGGTACTGTGATGTACTGTAGTAGCAGAGTAACACCTTATAGAGTGAGTGTGCCAGCAGTAGGAAAGTGTGAAGTTGTTCTAGGAAGAGAGAAAATGGAGGAAGTGAAAGAATATAAGTATTTAGGAACAGTGTTTTACAAACATGGAGATTGAAAGAGAAAGAAGAGAGAGGCTGTGAAAGGCAGGTGTGTCATAGAGTCACTTGCAAGAATTATAAGAGGAAGGAATGTATCCATGGAGATAAAGAGAGGGTTAAGGAACAGTATTCTCATGCCAACACTGACACAAGGATCAGAGATGTGGACATGGAATAGGGAACAGTCAAAAGTGCGTATTGTGGAAATGGGTTATCTGAGAGGAGCATGTGGCGTGACATAATGGGAGGTTGAAAGCAGTATTTGATACAGTGTGCAAAAGATGAAAGTTGAAAGTCAATGTTAACAAAAGTAAGGTAATGGTGTTTTTGATAAAAGTAGAAGTAAAGTGTTTGATTTTTTTTTGACCATATAGGGAAAGACTTGAATGTCAATAACAATGTGCAATTAGGCTGAATGGAGAAAAAACGGAAAAAGGTACATGAATTTAAGTATCTTCATTCGATCCTGCGCAAGCATAGAAGTATGAAAATAGAGATGAGTGAAAGAGCTATACAAGGGATGGTATAATGAATGAATGAATGATAAAAATAGAAGTGAAAAATGGATTGTGTGATGGAATAATTGAATTAATGATCACTTATGCAAGTGAGAAATAGGTGTCAAACGAAAGTCAAAGATCAAAGACCCAAGAAGTAGAAATGAGTTACCTGAGAAAAGCCTGTGAGGAAAGGAAACTGAAAGGTGAAAGTAATGCAAGTGTGTAAAACAAATGTGGTATGTCTAGTAAAAGTATAAAGGAGTACAAAGGAAGAAGAAACAGCAACAGTCCTACTGGACCTAACGAACCTGTCCGTGTGGCTATACTACTACTAAGCTATTTACTTGATAGAAAAAAAAGGACAGCAAAGTGAAAAGCTACTCCCCACCCACCATTTAGCCGAAGCTGGCCAGAAGAGGAAGTGATACAATGTAGTATGGACACACTATCATGGAATTTGGATGGGAAAGTGAAAAAACAGAAGTAATCAACAGCTATGGCTACAACTAAAAAGAAAAAAATAACAATTATAAAAATGTACACAGAAATGAAATACTCGATTTGGTGTCGGGGGGGTTCAACTCACACAGTTTTACTAAACAGGGTGGAGTCTAAAGCTTTTCGTCTCAACTCTCTTCTTCTAACTGACTGTCTTGATTCTTTAAGTCACCGACACAATGTTGAATTTTTATCTCTTTTCTACCACTATTTTCATGCTGACTGCTCTTCTGAACTTGCTAACTACATGTCTCCATCCCTCCCGTGGCCTTGCTGCACAAGACTTTCTACTTCTTCTCATCCCTATTCTGTCCATCTTTCTAATGCAAGAGTTAACCAGTATCTTCACTTACACTGGTAAACTCTGGAACTCTCTTCCTTTGTCCGTTTTTTCACCTGCCTATGACTTGAACTCTTTTAAAAGAGTGTCAAGACACCTTTCATACCAAACTGGACCTCCATCCTACTGTCTTCTTTACAGGGTCTGGCAACAAGTGGGATTTTTGTTGTTGTTCCTTAGCCAATACCCTTTTAATGTTATAAAAAAAAAATAATAATAACATTTTTTTTTTTTTTTAAAGCTGATACGAAGTGCTTGTCAAGTTTTTTTTATTTTCAAACGATTTAATTGTGTTACTGTTAACTATTTGTGCTGGAAGAGAAATCCTAATAATCACGATTCTATTAAGGGGGTTGACCGGGGTGGTGCAGTTTGCATGATTGATATATCCTATGGGTCTGAAATCATAGTATGTTATTTGTATATGTTTATTTATCACTTCATGTGAATTTCATGAGATTTGGCTGACAACTACTGACAAGGGCTAACTTAAAAAAAAAAAAAATGTATTTAATTTTCCTCACAGCCTTTATTTATCATTCAGTTGATTTGAAAAAAAAATAAATACCATAGAAACGTTTTATGTACGTCTACAACTTCAAAAGATCAAATTTATGTTTTTCGGCTTGATAAAATAAATTAAAAAATATAATTAAAAATCATTTATTATTTTATGCCCTCTGTATGTCCGTTATTTTTCAAAATTTTTCAAAAGATCTCACATACAAAAATAGACTGCTGTTTCTACTTTTTATTGATGCAAATCAATCAAAATTATAGTAAATTTATAGTAAAGTCTGTGAGGCTTTTCAAAATCGGAAAATACACTTTTCGAGATAACGGCTGTCAGATTTTTTTCCATGTCCTCTGTGTCTTGCCACTTGTTTTTGTTTGATTGGCACAAAATCTTCACATATCATTGCTTATACCTTCTACTTTGTAGCAAACTGGAATAGGCATCTGGTCTCCTCTTCAAAAAGGTATCAGTCACTCAATGGTGAAGGTGTCAGAAGGCGCCACCTTTCTCTTTGTTGCCAGATTTATTCCTAGAATTCTCCTGCTTGATATTCTTGGTCCTTCTCCTTAGCATTTTTTTAAGGGCACTTATTCCACACCTTCGAGTGCAAAGACTCATTGTGATTTTGGGTAGCTCCCTTCAGACACCTCTTGGAGCGAGTTGAGTGAGGAAGGGTCACCGCCAGCCACACACACGCTCACACACACACAGCAGAGAGAGGCGAGATACCAAGTGGCAAAATTTGGAAAAAGAAAATAACTTATAACGTGATTTATGCAAATAATACTAGTGTCACCACCATAACACGTGGAGAGAGACGTGTGAGGCAGACGCAACACCGCAGCATATTTGAATTTTGCTTTGGTGATGCTGGTTTTTTAATTTTGTGGAAAAAACTTCTCCGCCTGACATTTCACACCCTTCCCCACACAATGAGTTCAAAAAGTAATTTTCGTGTATTCCAAAAATATTTGTCAAAATATACATCCGGTCAACCCCCTTAAAGAAAATATGCTTCGCTTCATTTGATTTTAGACACTTACCAATGATCTTAATGCCATTGTTACAAGTGGTGCCTGTGAGATCGGTAGTTACATAGTCATTTATGTTAATATTGTCAAAGCCACAGATAATTTCAAATACTTCAATTAATTCTTGGCGTAGGCAGTAGACACCTGCCGCTTAGTGAAATACTCCAGAAGTACTTACTGGGATGCTGCAGACTTAGTGATTCCCCATGTCCTCTCTTCCTGGTTCCTTACTCTCACTTACACAAGAGAGCAACTGCAGCCTGCCCTTTAAAGGCAGCTTCTACTGCTACTTACATAATACTACACGTACCTTACACTTTTATACTGTTCAATTCAAAATATTCTATAAGGGCCTCATCACGCCCAGCTTCCAAGTCCCCATTTGGGGGAGGGAACCACAAATATCCCCAGGATGAATTGCCCTCTGCTGACGACCTTGGGCGTCTTGACACTTCCTCCAATACCTTTTCTATTGATTTATGTATTATTCGTGGCCTTAGATCTAATTTCCAATCTATGGAACACCATCTCTCCTTCACTAAACCTCATCTTCTCTTCCTAACTGAAACACAGTTGTTTGTGGCTACTGACAACAGCTTCTTCTCTGTTCCCTTCTATTTTTTCTATCCTCATTTTCAATCCAAAGCTGGCTGTTGTGCATATGTACATAACGACATTACTTGCTATCGTGTCCACAATTTTGATTTTTCTGAATTTTCTACCATCTGGCTAAGACTTCAATGTCACTCTCTAACTAAATACATTTGTGCTGTATATCTGTCACCTAATTCCTATGACAATGTAAAATTCTTTGACTATTTGACTTCCAAAGTGGAGTACATCCCATCTCACTTTCCTTATGCTGAATCTCCATTCTTGGGGATTTCAAAGTTCACCACCAGCTTTAGCTTTCATCTCCTTTCACTGACCGACCTGGTGAAAAAACTTTCAACTTTGCTATCCTTCATGACCTAGAGCAGCTAATGCAGTTCCCTACCCGTATCCCTGACCGCCTTGGAGACACGCCCAACATTCTTGATCTTTTCCTAACTTCCAACCCTTCAGCTTACTCTGTCAAACTTTCCTTTCCCTTGGGCTCCTCTAATCACAATCTTATTTCCATTACCTGTTTTATTGCTCAAGTGCAGCCTCAGGATCTGCTTAAGTGGAGGTACTTCTGGCATTTCAACTCTACTAAGTAGGAGGACCTAAGGCAGTACTATTCAGATTTTCCTTGGGATGATTATTGCTTCAATGTCAGAGCGCACAGAGTCACCTCTTGTCTCTGACATGGATTCATACATTCCTCACACTGTCTCTAATACTAAAGCTAAAAAGCCTTGGTTTAACTCTGCTTGTTCTCATGCTGTCATAGATAGAGAGGTGGCTCACAAACGGTACCATAGCCATCCATCTGCTGAAACTCCTGCCCTTTATATTTCTGCCCGTAATCATCCCAGATCTATTCTCCAATTTACTAAAAACTCATTATCCCACAATCTTTGACCAAAACTCTACTGAGGGGAAGGCTATGAAGCTCAGGGGAAATATTCTATCTTTATTTTTTCCTAAATATTTCTTGCTAAACTATAGGTGCATCTTATACTCCGGTATGTCTCATATGGTAGGAAATGCAGTACATCATTATAAAACTCAAGGAGATTCTCATTAAGGAAGAGTGTTTGTTATGAAAGCCATGTTGAGCAATATCAATCATATTTTCTTCTAGGAAAATTACTACTTTATCACATATTATAGTTTCCATTAACTTAAGAAATATGGATGTGAGGCTGATTGGTCTGTAGTTAACCAGCAGTGTTTTATCTCCCTTTTTTGTATAGGAGTAACATTTACTAATTCCCAATTGTTGGGGACTTTTCCAGAATTTAAGGATTTACTGAATAGTAATGCAAAGGGATTGCTGATTTGATACTGTGCCTCTTTTAAAACTCTCGGTGCAATATAATCAGGACCAAGAGTTTTATTTACTTTAATTTTATCAAATGCTTTAGTTACTGCATACTCAGTAAAGTCACAATCGCTTAAAGGAATTAAATCAAGTTGAGCTGGGGTTATTTCATGGATTTCATAGGTGTTTTCAACAGTAAAGACGGATGCAAAGTAATCATTTAATACTTCGGCCATTTCTAATTCTGCATTAGTCACTTTACCATTTTCTAGGTGGAGTGGGCCAATATTTGTTGTGGTAACTGTTTTATTACATATTTAGGAGTAAAATAGTTTGGAGTTGGATTTAGTTTTATCTTAAACATATATTTTGAGATTTTTCTTACTTTGTCTAATCATCTATTTCTATTTTGCATCTTAGCCTTTCATATTATATTTATCATTTTCATTTTGTGGTAAATAATTATTTTGTGTGTTTTTTATGTAATAATCCTGCCTCAATTTGGTTGTTCCACCACTTGGGTTTGTTATTTTTATGTGAATGTCTTGAAGAAACTGGAATGCATAATTTAACGACTCCATTTAAGATGTTAGAGAATTTTGCTCGTGATTAATCTATGTAGGTTTCATTCTCTATTAGGTGAAGGAATGGAATGTGGAGTGATTGAGAGGGTGAAATGCAGCACCCTAAGATGGCCACAGGAACTATGCTAAGTAATGAAATATCAAAGAGTGTACATGAGTAGGATAGAGCTGGTGGATGTAAGAGGACAACCCGTTTCCCCCCAGTGAAACGGGGGGACAGAATGCTAGATCATGTAAAAAAGAAAAGAAAGGAGATTGAGAGGATCAGGGCATGCAAGGAAGGAATGTAAGAACAAGCTCAAATTTTAACTCCCTAGTGGGATTTTCTAGGAACAGGCATTAGATAGATAGATAGATAGATCTATTTATTATTTTTGACATTCAGATTAATTATTGCCATTATACTGTATCACAGCATATGATGGGTGGCAATCCGTTGTAGAAATATTCCCACAAGTTCTTGTCTGGACAAAACTAATCCACATTAGTGAAAAAATATATTTTCAATACAATTTGTGTTTTCTTGTACAAATTAAATGACATACAAGATAAAAAAATAATAAAGAAAACAAGAGAAGACCAAAAAAGCCTCTTCCTGCTTTATAGGATGCAAGGTTTCCAAAGTAATCTACCATCATTCCTCTTTGTCTCCTTTAGCAGCACAGAAAACCTGGATGTGTTCTTAATCCTGCAATCTCTGGGAAGCAATTAACTGATGGAATTCCATTGTAGATTTCCCGTAACAAATGCCATTGTCAAACGTTTTGCCATGAAGTTTTCAGCCAGCATCACCCACCTGCAGATTATTGGTGATCACAGTGTACAGGTCCGAGGAAAGTTGGTGCAGTTTGGTCTCTATTGGGTTCCCTGCATCATCCCGCCGAAGCACCACATCATGCAGGTGTGAAATTAGCTGAAAGACAAAACAATAAATCATCATAAAAACCACAATTTTCTTTCTTGTTAAAATCATATATGCACAGTCATGCCCATAAAGATATGAATAGTTAAGGCAAGGCCAGGGCTCTGCTCCCTCTTTTCTCAAGGGTATCCATGGATGTTCATTTACAGGTGCCCATTCCTCTCCTCCCCTCCCCATCCCCCACACCCGTTTCTCCCTCCATCTTCCCTTCTAATCTTTCACTGTCCTCCTTTGCTTCAGACACAAACACACACACACGTGTGTGTGTGTGTGTGTGTGTATTCACTTCACAGTCTGCTGCTGGTCTCTCTTGAGACAGCCGGCCGTCCCCCTATGGAAAGAGCTCAGAGCTCATACTGACCAATCTTTGGGTTGGACCGAGACCACTCAAACACAACACATTGAGAGAGCGAGATCACAACTCCTCGACTTACATCCCGTACCTACTCACTGTGAGGTGAACAGGGGCTACATGTGAAACGAGACACACCGAAATAATCTCTGTCCGCCCAGGGGATTGAACCCTGGCCCCCTCGGTTGTGAGCCAAGTGCGCTAACCACTACGCTAGCGGACCGGACCAATGTGTGTGTGGGTGTGTATTTACCTAGTTGTAATTTACAGGGTTCGAGCAAGGCTCATTATGTTCTGTCTCCATAACTATATTTATCCAACTTTTCCTTAAATGTATGCACACTGGTTGCTGTGACAACTTCTTCACTTAAGCCATTCCACATATCCACCGTTCTATGAGGAAAACTGTACTTCCTGATATCCCTCAAACACTGACTCTTCACAATCTTCTTAGAATGCCCTCTCGTTCTTCTGTCCACACCTCCAGTTACCGTCACCAAATCCTGTCTGTCAATCTTCTCCATGTGATTTACCATTTTGTACATCGTAATCATATCTCCTCTTTCTCTTCTCTCCTGCAATGTTGGCAAACTCATTTCTCTCAATCTCTCTTCATAGGTTAGATCTTTCAATTCCGGCACCATCTTTGTAGCTGTTCTCTGAATCCTTTCCAACTTCCTTATATCTTTCTTCATATGTGGTGACCACACCACCGCTGCATATTCCAACTTGGGCCGTATCATGGTGGTTATAATTTTCTTCATCATACTTGTATCTAGATAATGAAACGCCACCCTAATATTTGTTAGCAACCCATACATTGAGCCAAATATCCCATTTATATGCCTTTCCGGGGACAGGGTGTCTTGAATAATCACGCCCAGATCCTTTTCTTCTTTACTTTTTGTTATTAAATTGTCCCCCAATTTGTAATCCCATGTGGGTCTTCTTTTACTCTTCACCATCTCCAACACATGACACTTTTTAGCATTGAATTCCAATTTCCACCTCAGGCTCCATTCATGAATCTTATCCACATCTGTCTGCAACTCCTTACAATCTTCCTTACTCTTTACTACCCTCATCATACTACCTGCATCATTTGCAAACAGGTTTATATAGCTACTCAAGCCTTCCTGCATATCATTCACATAGATCTGGAACATGATGGGTGCCAGCACTGATCCCTGTGATACTCCGCTTGTTACTACACCCCACTCTGAATTTGTGTCTCTAATCACAGTTCTCATTTCTCTATCCTTTAGATAATCTGTCATCCAATCCAGCACTACTCCCTTCACTCCTCCCATATGGTTCATCTTCCACAAGTCTTTTGTGTGGGACTCTGTCAAATGCTTTCCTGATGTCTAAGTACACTGCATCCACCCAGCCTTCCCTGTCTTGCACTTCATTGATCACTCTCGTATAAAAACTCAGCAAGTTCGTCACACAAGATCTACCTTTTCTAAATCCGAATTGGCTGTCATTTATCACCTTATTCTCCTCCAAATAGCTTACCCATCTTTCCTTGATAACCGTTTCACACAACTTGCCCACAACACTAGTCAACGACACAGGTCTATAATTCAGTGGCTCTGTCTTTTTCCCTCCTTTATAAATCGGCCCAATATTAGCTCGTTTCCATTCTCTTGGTACTTTTCCTTCCTTCAAGGAGCTGCTAATCACATCCCAGATTGGTTCCACCAATTGCTCCCTACATTCTCTTAAAGTCCAGCCTGATACTCCATCCGGTCCCATTGCTTTTCTCACATCCAACTTTTCCAATAGTTTTCCAATTTCTTGTCTTTCCACCCTTACCTCCTGCAGTCCCTCCTGCCTCTCTTCTACAATCGATTCTATAAATTCCTCTTCCACATTAAACACAGATTTAAAACTCATTCATAAGTTCACTCGTCTCTTTTGCTGTTTCATAAATCCGACCTTCTCTCTCCAGTTTATCAATGGTCTCCCTGCTCTTCATCTTTCCATTAATGTATCTGTAAAACAACTTAAGTTCTTTCTCACATTTCTGTACTATATCCCTTTCAAAACTTCTCTCTTCCTCTCTCCTTATTCAAACATATTCGTTTCTTTCATTTCTATACTGCTCTCTGTTGATATTGTTTCGGTTCTTCATCCACTTCTTCCATGCTTTGTCCTTCCTTTTCTTAGCTTCCACACATCTTCCATTAAACTAACTATATTTACTTTCTCTCACCCTGTACACAGGTACATACTTTTGCACTCCCTCATTATACTTTTCCAGAAATAATTCATACTTCTCTTGTACTGTCAAGTCTTTCATCACATTCTTCCAGTCTATATTCCCAAAAAAATTCCTTAACTCTTCAAAATTTGCTCTCGCAGGATTCAACCTTCCATTTTTATGATCTTCCTTCCATTTCATCGCCTTCATGTTCTGCATTTCCACTTCCAGCACCACATGATCACTCTTTCCAATCGGACTTGTATATTCAATAATCGGTTTGACTTCAGGTCTCTTCGTAAACACCAGATCAAGCACTGATGGTTCTTCTCCTCTATACCTTGTGGCTTCGTCCACCCATTGTTCCATCATATTCACCAGTGCCAGTTGCAACAGCTTCTCACTCCACACCCCTTCACCTCCTTTCACTTCCATTTCCTCCCAGTTTACCCCCTTGCAATTAAAGTCCCCCACTAATAGTACTTTTTTATTTCTCCTTATCATATCGCCCAAGCACTGCCAAACTTCCTCTTGCATCCTTCTATGCTCCTCTTGCCTCCATGCATTCGTTTTGGGTGGTACATACGTTAATATGACTCTCCTCCTCTCCCCTTTACTATTTTTAATCACAACGCTTATCACCTCAGCCATATCCTTCCCATACTGCACATCCTCTACATATATGTCTTTTTTAACCATAATTAGCACTCCCCCACCTCCTTTGTCTTTTCTGTCCCTCCTCCAGATATTGTAACCCTCATTCTTAAAGTTCAGTTGAACTTCTTGCTTGAGTTTCGTTTCTGCTAAGCATACCACTTCAGGTCTGTTAACTTCTAGGTAATCTTTCAATTCCAGCACTCCCGAGAGTAAACCATCAATGTTTGTATACATCACTTTCAACGCCCCATTTTCCACATTAACTTTTCTTCCTTCTACTACTGTTGTTCTCCCTCCTCTTGTGCTCCCACTACCTCCCTCTCTCTCCCCCTCATGTACCATTTCCGTAGTTTCATGTCCATCACCCTCCAGTAAAATTCCTCTTTCTCGTTCCCTGTCTTCTGGTCGTTTTTTTCCTTGGCTTCTCTCCTCAAGTCCTTCTCTCTTTCTCTTTCTTCCACATTCGTCACGTTTTATCTAGACGTTCTTGTACTCATCTCTCTCAGCTAATTTCCCTGTTCTTGCCAAGATCCCTTCTGTCGCCACTTGTGACCTCATTCTTACTTTTAATGGTCTCTTTCCTCCCTCCTTATATTTACCAAGTACCACTTCTTCTATTTCTCGTTCCAGACCTTGCTCTTCATCTTGAACCAATGTTACAATATCTCTCACCATCTCTCTCGCCATCTTGACTGGGTTTTTCTTTTCTTGTAGTCCAAAAATGACCATAGACTTTTTCTTCTCGACCGTGTCCCTAACTAATCCTTCTTTCTCCTTTATGACTTGTATCACTGTGTCCTTGGTCCTCTCTTGAATCTGTTTTTCTATCACTTCCTTAAAAGTTACTTTTTCGATTCTCAAACTTAGCCTCGTTAACTCCCCCTTCCATCCCTCCAGCACCCACCTCCATCTTGTCCTTCATGTCCTGAATGGCGCCCTCATACTCATTACATTTGACCTTCAAAGCCTCATTTTCATTCCTTAATCCATCCACAACAGTCTCACATTCTTCATATCTTCTCTTCAAAATCCCCGTTTTCTTTACTGAGTTGGTCTTGTCTCTGCAACACTCCATCCAAAATACCGTTCATTAACCGTAATTCCTCAACACTCCTCAACCTCTCACTGTCATCTTTCTCATCTTCAAATCCAGAAAACTCCCCTTCATCACCTGAATCCATCTTTCTAGCTGCTGGTATAGGAGACTCGTATGATAACACTTTTTCTCTAACACTGCCACTGACTACCGATGGTTTGTTTACATTTGAGGAAGGCACGTCCACCCTCTTTTTTTCCATATTTCAGTTTAAATACAAACATTTACGTACTGATTTTTTTGGAGACAGGACTCTAGAAACCCCACTCTCCCCTGCAATATACATATCTAGGCCTTGGCACGTCCTCTCTGCAGAATTCAGCAAAATTCGCTTAGCACTCCAACACACGTGCGTCTACTCTAGTGTGTGTGTTTCTGTGAGTGTGGCACACGTGCTTGGCAAGTTTTTGTTCTCATGTCACCCTTTCTCCAATATATATTTTCAGTCCCAAGACTGCCTATTCAATAAACCGTTTATTATTATTATTATTATTATTACTATTATTATTATTATTATTATTATTATTATTATTATTATTATTATTATCTCACACACACACACACACACACCACGGAAGGGAAAGGACAGCTGAGACAACTTATTGCCTATTGTGACGGGGAGAGGAGGGCTCTGGGTAATGTATTATTACCTTTTACTGTTCCCGTCTCCTTTTGATTAAGTCTGAGCATAAAACTTGTGTTAATTTTGAGTGAGAAGGCAAAAATGGAGGTACAAGAGAAGGGTGGCGAGGAGCCCCCCGCAGCTGGGGAGGGGGGGGGTTGTTTACACCGAAAAGTTCCACTTGGACCTTGGTCATCATTATGGTCTGACTGGTAAGACGTCATGTATGTTGAGCATCCTGTCAGAGGTTTTGATCTCTGGCTGCAACCCTCTCATGGCTACTCCTTTAGACCAATTTCTCAAGTGTTTCAAAACAGGAGACATTGCACTCCAACACCATAAATTTTTAAAACGTTTCAGATAGTTTCCTTATCAACTTGAATGCTTTTCCTTGGTCCATGAATGCATACAATGTTTTCACCTTTCCTTAAGTACTCCTCTACTATCATTTCAATTGCAAATATCTGCTTCATACAGTATTTCTTTCCTAAATCCTACTTCCTCCTTGCTAACTTTCCCTTAAGTTATTTCCAGTATGTTCTGCCTAGACTCACCAATATAATTTTCCTGGCAAGGTAGGCAAACAATTTTAATTATTACTCTCATTTTACTACATTTACCTTTATGCAGGGATATAATAATTGCATTCTTCAACTGATCATATACTTAATCTCTATCTTCATTCAAGGTCACATTAGGGAATTCCAATCTACCACTGTTTCCTCCAATTTTCAACATTTCCTCAGTTATTCCATCTACACCTGTAGCAATCCCACACTTGAGTTTATCTATTATTTTCTCTACTTAATTTTCATCAATTACTTTCTGCACCTATTTACTCTCCGATCTTCATTAAAGGTCACATATCAGAAAATTCCAATCTATCGCTGTGTCTCCTCAAATGTTAAACATTTTAATTGTTATTCCATTTACACTTGTAGCTTTCCCACACTTGAGTTTGTATACTGCTTTCTTTATTTCCCTTCCATCAATTCTTTTTTGCATTCACTCGCTTTCCATTTACTTTCATACCCATGCTCGACACTGTTGCCGTCTTCTCATTCTTTAATTGTTCAAAATTACTCTTCCATACACTTTTTACTTCCTCCATACCACTTCCAAGAACTCCATCCTCTTTCTTCATTCTCACATTAAAACCTCCTACTTCACCTCTCTCTTTCCAAAACAACTTTTTATTCTCACTAAATTTTCCACTCAACTCATAAACTTTTCATCCTCTTTCCTCTTACACTCTATCATTAACTCCTTAATCTTCTAAGACAATTACAAGACAATTGCTTGTTATCCTCCCAGTTCTTATTTCTTCTACCGCATTGCTTAGCAGCAATTTCTTATATGCTCTCCCCTTCCCTTCTATAGCTTCCTTTATCTCAAATGAAACTTCTCTTTTTCTGATCGCTAAAAAGTCTATACCTAACTAATTCTGCTGCTACTGCGGTCACAACCTTTGAACACACTAAATACATCACTAACAATTGCTCACTCTCCAACAGTCACCATAGCTTCTCTCACTTTCTCCCATACCTTCCTCTCATACACCTCTCTAACCTCTTTCCTATAATCCTTTCACTTGCAAAAAACCTTTCTTTCCCTTGTGATTATTCCTGCCATACTCCCACATATTATTTATTTTCATCTTAGCAAACACAACATAATCATCTGACACTTCCAACATTCCTCTCACTGCCTTAGTATCCTAAGACAACTAATCACATATGATGATAATATTAATAATACTAGAAATAACATTTCAGAAATGGATGCATAAGTTTTACCTGCTTGGAGTTGTCAGCATCAGCAATGAGTCCTTCAACCCACTGGAGGGAGTTTGAGCCACCCAAATCACTGCCAGAGCGACGCAGCGTCCTTACTACTTCCCCAGTTTGCAACACCAGCCGGTCCACCTGCTGCTGTGTTGAGCTCAGAAGGAAGCCCTAAAGCAGAGGGATAATAGATAATCAAGTTTAAAGGATAAACATCAGACTATATAAAATTCCAATCCCCACCCAATAATATCATTACCTTTTGTCACACTAAGCAGGGTGGAGATTCAAAAATCTACTAATGGAATATTTCACTAAAAGGAGGAGAGATCGCAGAGTGAAACCTCATCCCCTTACCTCTCACACAGAACACAGTAATCTACCTGACTAGTATCGCTAGATCCCTGATATCTATATCACAAACCGTTGGTGCTAGTAGACTTTATAGAGGCAGGATGGCCTTGCCTCTTGCCTGTTATTTGGCGTAGATTTTTAGATTTTTCATAGTGACACCTTGAATGTTTATGTTCTCTCTTAAATATGTTGAGAATGACGAGACGCTATTGCTGCTAAAGCCTCAAATACATATAAACATTGTAAGTCTCGTCTGAGAACAGTATGGCAGCAATTTGGGTAGTCTTTGGCCACTCGGTGGTAATACCAAATAATGACAAGTGGCCAGCAGATATCGGAGATTCAAACCCGGGAACCTAGGTTCGCATGCCCGAACGCTTGACCACTGTCCCACTGCCTCCCTGTTGTTACTACTGATTTCATCCATCCACAAACTGTAGCAGAGTCTGTACGAACCACAATCTCCTACAGGTCCCACTTCAGTGCTAAGTTGACACTCTTCAACACAGCATCCAACTCAGCAACGTTGATATGGCCGAAGTCATCCTTCTTCTTCAACCAAGCAGCATCCTCAACTTCTACGTTGTCTATCTCCAACACCATCCCCGTCACTATGCTACTCGCATCACACCACACCACCCTTTTAGCTGACTGTGGTGCATATCACCTTCCTCTCACTGGGTCCTCACATCTCACTCTCTCCCCGATCTCTTGCATCATATTGACTGTCTCTTGACCGACCTTGTCCTCCAATCTCACCCCTGCTGCTCTCCTTCTAATGTAACTGCATGCTACTCGAAGCCATCCTGCAATGGGATAATAGCCCAACAACCTTCCACACCTTCCTACTCAACACCTTCCCCACTTCTGGAATCTCATTTCCTTTTCGAAATACTAACTCGCTCGTTCTACCTTTCTCTAGTTTCAGGCCTAACACCATCCCCCTTCCAACGGCTCTGGCAGCTTCGCGACAAACCCAAACTTCTCCAAGTGCTCCACAACTTCAGCAGCCGTAACCTCAGTCTCATCTACCAATATGTCGTCAATGTATGAGTTCGTGGCAGCCTCTATTTCCTTCCTCTTTCTCAGCACTGTCAAGGATCCTTGTCATAATTCTTAGCGCTGAGTTCAACCCGAACCCCAACCTCATCAAACAATAAGTTTTCCCCTTGTATCTCACCAGCTGGTACTTTCACAACTTCTCTGCCACATGAATTTGCAGATAGGCAGATTTCAAATCCACAATAGTATAGGCTCTTCTCGTCTACCTCCACTCCATGAGTGTCTCGTCACACACGTCAGTGACATCATCACCCGTGTGGCACATCAATCACGTGGCCATAAGCTCTCAAAAGTCTAGTACTGACCGTACCTTATTCTTTGTTGGCTAAATAACTGCCATTAGTGCCAGTACTCCTTCCTCTACTCCTTCCCCCCACGCCACCAAGATACCCTCGTCTAGCCATCTGTCTACTTCCCTTTCAAATTCATCTCCCACTCTCCTCTTCAGTGCATGCTCATAGCAACCAACCCTGTTTTTTAGGACTGGCAATTCCCCCTTCCACACCCACTCAACTACCAACTTCTTATCATCAAACTTTGCTACAAAATCTTGATCCTCAATCCTGCATGGTTCAGCTCCCAACCCATTGCCTGTCCTCCTCAGGCCCACATTCAGCTTCATGGCAGCATCAACCCCCACATTCCTACATGTCTCTTTCTCAGCCCCAGTTTTAAGCCCTTTGTCAACAGCTATCCCTGCCGGCCCGACTTTTTTCCCCATTGGCCTCGGACATTTTCTCTGGCTTCCTTTCCTACCCGACTGTCACAGCACATCGAGCCACCTCACTCTCAGCAGTCAAGTAGGGCACCTTCCCAAACATTACCGGTTCCTTTCTACAAGCAATCATAACACCACCCAGTTGGCTGATCGCATCTATCCCCATTACTATGTCTACGCCATCGACTATCCTTTCAAGTACTATAGCTCTGACACTCAGCCGAACTCCTTGTACTATCAACTCCATGTCTCTCGTACCCTCACACCTAATCTCTCTTCCATCAACTGCCACCAGCTTGCTTCCCTCTCCCTTATATTCTCCTATTATTTCAGAGACCAATACAGTTGTTGAGCAACCAGTATCCACGAGGGCTCTAGCCACCCTCCCTCCCACCAGAACCTCTGCTACTGGTAGGGAGCTTGGTAGCGCCTTCACTCGACCAAGGGGATTAGGTTCTGACACAGCAGCTCCCCCTCGACCACTTCCCTGGTTGCATCGGCTTGCTATGTGGCCCTCTTTCCCACACCGATAACAAATTATAGACGGCCTTGGCTCCTTGCACTCCCTCGCCATGTGAGGGCCACCACACCTGAAGCAGCTACCATTAAACTCTCAGGCTCCTCCTTAACCATCCTTTCAATCACTAGGAGGGGTCTGTCTCCTAGTCACACCACATGGCCTTCTGGCAGCGACTGCCACCACTTCCTGACACCTTCCCGACACCAACACTTTGACTCTAGTTATAAATTCACTCATACTTAATGTCTCATAATCCTTCACTTGTTTCAACTCAATTGATTTGGTCAGAAAAACCAGTTATAAATAACAACTTTATAGCTAACCCCAATCCTTCTTCCTTCCACTCAGCCAGCCCAGCCAACCTTCGTTGGCATAAACATCAACCTATCCACCTCAGTCTCTTCAGTTTCCCGTAGGCTTCAAAACTTTCCTGTGCAAAGGCTTCTTTCAATCTACCAGCATCTAATTAATCAACCTCACTCATCTCTAGGTACAATGCCAATGCATCTCCTTCCAAATACAAGGGTATAAAACTTGCAATGTCCTTGATCTCCATCAATTTCGCTACTAATTTGGCTTTTTTCAGCCAGGCCACATCACCCATGCCGTCATAGCACCTCATCATGTGACCACCTATCTTTATTTTTTCTGACATGATAACCAAAGGCCTACATAGCTTGTACATAGTTAGAATGTATGAAAAATAACCTTTGATTCCCACCTTCGTTGAAGAAAGTTCCAGAAGAGCGCAGGGTCGGCCTCGGAGCTGCCACCTTGGTGGCCAACTTCACAGCAGCCAACTCCCCCACAGACCAACTAAACTCAGACACTCTCACACCAACAAAAACGACGTCCCCAAACAACTCTAAAACTTCTCCACGCCACACTTGGCCCACAGCAAAAAAACACACAACCTACACAGAAAGCATGAATAACCATCTCACAACGACGTCGACACAGCTAGTGCCATCGCATACGTCCTCCTTTCCCATTCTCATTTCCCCCAAAACAGTGTTGCCAAATCAACAATTACACTACACAATATTTACACCACACTTTCGGCTGTATGATTTTTTCCCCCAACCTTTTTATTGCCTTCAGGTACAGTGACTGTGGGTTTTGGGGTGGCCTATTTGTGGTAAAAAAGAATGGCCAGCCTATCTTGAATAGTTTACGCCTACTTTTTTTTTTCATAGGAGAGAATTCAGAGGAGGTGGTTCCACGACCCTATGCTCCATCCCTTTTGTATTTTTATATTTTATATTTTATATTTTATATTTTTATGAACTGCAGGGATACGATGATATAATTTTTGTAGTCCCCACCACAAGGCTAATAGATAAGTGGATAGATAGATAAATACATTATCCCTCACAAACATTATAAAACAACCTTCTCATTCTTGGGTCTGCCTGATAATACAATAATATCGCTAACTCCATACCACATATTTTTAAGCAAATCCCACCTGTTGTAGTCTGAAGGCTTGACCATTAGAATACTTCATGGGAGACACATTCCTGTAGAGGATGTCCTGGATTCTGCGCATGATGTTCTCAGTTCTCTCCGGGGCAGTCTTCATACATAGCATTGCATCATGCACAGGAAATGGCAGAAACTTAACACTGTAGTTGCTAGAAAATAAAATTATGTAATTATAATCAATTATTCATTTGTCTGATAGTAAATACATTGCTATCACATTGTATTTTACAAATCAATTTAATACAAATAATATTCTATGATGATGAAATCATAGTAATAATTCCAAATTTAAAGAAAATTCCAAATACTAGGATTAGAATATGATGTTTTCTGCAAATAAGTTATATTTTTTCTATCTCTATACAGTGGAACCTTGACTTACGAGTTTAATTCGTTCCGTGACCGAACTCGTAACTCAATTTGCTCGTATATCAAATCAATTTTCCCCATTGAAATTAATTGAAATGCCATTAATCCGTTCCAGCCCCCAAAATACCATCCAATTTTTTGTTACGTATTTTTAAATAAGAAAAATGTATTTATAAATAACAAATATTGTATAAAAACATAATAAAAGAGAATGTAAAGAAATAAAGCATAAATGGCTCGTGCCTTCTCGCAGGTGATACCCTCCGTCACGGTATCTCCCGCAAGCTCCTTCTCCCTCACCCACATCAATAGCAGATTCTCCATCTTTTCATGGACAGAGGTCCGGAGCTTAGAAATTATTTTAACGCCCTTGGCTGGTGTTATAGCCTTTATCGACTCCTTCTGCTTCAATATGGTACATATCGTAGAAGTACTGCGCTCGTATTGCCTCGCCATGTTCATTACTCGCACACCTTGCTCATGTTTTTCAATGATTTCACGCTTTATTTCAATGGACATCATCCTTTTCTTCTTTGCACTGCTGTCCTTTCCTCTCACTTTCTTAGGACCCATGGTTACAAACAAGAAATTTGGTAAAATAAATGCACAAAAGCACAGAACGCGAGCACAACAGAGATCCTTACGCGGCGAGGTAAACACAAGCAGAGAACGAATTTTGCACGGGAAAGCTGGGCGGGCGTATGGCTGTGTTCACTAAAGGCCGGGTCACACGGACAATTTTTTGTCGACAAATTTCGTCGACCTCGTCTCGCTGGAATATTTCGTCGACGCTGTGGTCACACGATGAAGTGCCGAGTCGGCGCCAAGATATCATTCGGCAACGCCCGAACCGGTAAATATAACCGAACTGTACCAACTGTATCAAAACAAAGGCAGAATTCCCTACGTTGAAGACAGTCAAGACACTCATCCTGCTTCAGTGCTCCAAAATGAACGGCGCCAGTGACACGGATTCAGACGTAAATATTGCAGAAATTGTACTGCTGCTAGCGTTAAAAAGAAAGCAGCTGCAACAGAAGAACGCAGCCCTGACGCTGACTCGTACCTCAAATTTTGGCTCGCAATTCAAAGCAAAAAATTGACTGAGTGACAGCTCGTGTCTCAAAAAACTCGTATGTTGGGGCACTCGTAAGTCAAGGTTCCACTGTATATTAGGTCGATGCCGTCAAACAATAGAGGTAGCCGAGACAAGAATAGCAAATACACATGCACTCCTCTCATTACCCCCTGGACCCTCAAGGAGAAGGAATCAGTCCACACAGAGTGGGAAAGGAGATAACTTCCATGACAAGGTCTGACAGCAAAACCTGGTTTACCCCTGCAACTTCATAACCCTAACACTCTTCCTCCCCACACCCAATTTAACTAACCCACCAAAAGAGACAATGAGAAACCTCCTCCAAGATGCCCTAGTATGTGTGTTTGTGAATTTATCTTGTTGTATTTACCTATTCAAGGAAGATGCAATCTACCAATGGTCTCACGAACATCAGTCGGACTTTGAGATGTTAAAAAGCACCATATCAGCTGAGACAACGCTGTTTCATTACCGTCCAGAGTTACCTGTTAACGTCGAGGTGGACGCATCGAGCATCACGATCGGTGCTGTTTTACAGCAAGATAGGCGGTTGGTGTGATACGCGTCGAAAAGCATCACAGATATAGAACAAAGATACGCAAATATAGAACGTGAGATGTTGGCGATTATCTTCGAGTGTGAGCGATTTCGCACCTACCGTATGTACCGGACTATAAGACGAGATTTTTTGCCACGTTTAAGGCTTCTAAATCTAAGGGTCGTCTTATACACCAAGAATAAATCACAAACCTATAACTTCGTGATAAATATTCAGCGCCACTGTACCTTGGAATTCATTCCGCATGCACACACGTGTATGCATACTATATATACAGTAAACCCTCTATATATCGGATATGTATAAATCGGATATCAGACTATACAGCCACCGAATTTTTTTTATCTAAATCGGACGGCGGCGATATATGCGGCGGGCATCCAGTATAGTTTCCCGCCAAACCAGCCAGCCACGCTGATGCACGTTGCTCCTTGGTCAGTTTTAGTGATGGGAATTCCGGCTCTTTCCAGGGAGCCGATTCTTTTGTTTTTGTTCACTCAATAGAGCCAGCTCTTTTGGCTCCCAAACGGCTCTTTCAGCTCTTATATACACACGCACACAATTCCTGTCACTACACCCGAGGTTCCAGAAGTTATATTTGATGATAGAGCATATAAGTAACATACATAAATACAGGTAAGTTTCAAAATACAATTATTATCTATAAAGTCTGGATGCTAAAAAGTGTTTTAGTTATTTTGCGTGTGTAGCAGGATAAATCGGATATATCGGATATTCAGATATATCGACAAGGGGTATCCCCCCCATTGATCCAATTTATAGAGGGTTTACTGTATATATATATATATATATATATATATATATATATATATATATATATATATATATATATATATATATATATATATATATATATATATATATTATATATATATTATATATATATTATATATATATTATATATATATTATATATATATATATATTTATATATATATATATATATATATATATATATATATATATATACATATATATACACCTACACACACATACACAGGCGTGTGGGACTACCTTAACTCTATGGATGTCGAATGTTTACTAACAACGTCACGTGCGGGCCACAACACCGGGGTGGCGGGCGCCCGGCCGTGCCAAATTACAACAATCAGTTACCGATTCACAGAAATCATGACGCCGATAAATACTGTTAATGTTAAGCTAGCTAATCATAGCTTTCGCAGCTAATCGCATTATAAAATTATAGCTGTTGACTATTTGTGGGCTACTTCTGAAGCAGACGACACTAGTGATGAAGCTGCAGACGACAACCCAGATGATGTAGAATTTTACCCGTATGATGATGCCCTTGAACATGTATCTCAAGATATATTTGACATGCTTAATGTATCAGATGAAGATGATTTTGGAAGTTTTTAATTAAATATCTATGTTTCGAATGTTTGAGGCAATGGCGATGCTGATGTTTATGATAATGTTTCTTTACGTTTTTTTAAATTCAGACTATTGTTTAGTAAAAGTAGTATACATACAATATGTAGTTTTTTAATTCCTTTAACTACTTACATCTTGAGCAACTAGTGTTGGAAGTAATATATTAAGGACGGATGAACAGTGAACCTTACCATGAGAAAGGGGGTCGTCTAATATAGCGATAATAGCTCAAAACCAATTTTATTTCTTCGAAAATTGGGAGTCGTCTTATATAACCAGTTGCCTTATAGTCCGGTACATACGGTACCTATACGGTCGGCCATTCACCGTGACAACGGACCATAAACCCCTCGAAATGGTCACACAGAAGTCATTAAATAGTGCCCTAGCTCGGTTGCAGCGCATGCTACTACGGCTCTTGGAAGACAATGTCACCGTGCGATACAAGCCCGGCCGTATGATGCTCGCTTCGGACGCGCTTTCACGCCTCCCTGCCAACCATGGGGTGTCCGTCCTGATGAACATGGAAGTATGAGTTGACATTATTCACTTCTCACTTGAGCGACTGGAGGAGCTACAACATGCAACAGCAAGTGACGAGGAACTATCACTGGTGCGGCGCATTATTATGGATGGATGGCTGGATCGGCAGTGCCAGTTGAATCCGCAGATACGCGATTATTGGAGTGTTAGGGACTCATTGGTGATAAATGACGGCGTCATACTGAAGGGGAACGCGGCCGTCATACCGAAGCTACTACGTGCGTGGTATATCGATAAGCTCCACGATGGTCACCAGGGACGCATGAAAATGGAACTCCGTGCCAAGGACCCCGTATATTGGCCCGGGAGGCGTAACGACATCAAGAGTAGATCCTGCCAATCCTGCCAGTTCACCCGCCCAGCAAACGACTGCACAGAGCTAACACCAGACCATCAACATCCCGTACCCCAGGGACCGTGGCAAGACGTCAGTACAGACCTGTTTCACTACAAGTCATAATTATATTCTTGT
>JAXIVD010003793.1:0-37500 GCA_036785275.1 Cancer borealis
ATAGGTCGTCCCGTCGCATACTTAGTGGTGGTATATTGGCCTCAACCTCCAAACGCCCCACGCGTGTACACCGTAGGGCTCCAAGACACATTCGCAGACATGCATTCTGAAATACATCCAACCTCCTCAGTGTTGCGTCCGACGCTGACCCATACACCGGTGAGCCATAGTCTAAGTGAGAACGAATTAAGGACTTGTACACCATTAATAAAGATTTTCTGTCTGCTCCCCAAGAAGTACCTGATAGGTATTTTAGGACATTGACTTTTTTATGGCAACGAACTAGTAAATTGTTTATGTGTGTTTTCCAATTGAGTCTGCTGTCAAAATGCAGACCCAAGAACTTAACTGAATTTTGAAACGGTATCGGCTGACCTTGAAGAGAAATATGCAAAGCGGAAATTTTACGTTGAGTGAAAACTACACCGATACACTTTGGAACAGAAAACTTAAATCCCCACAGAGAGGCCCACTGTTGGACGGAGTCAAGAGCAATTTGAATCCGTCCAGCCGAGAACTGCGCATTTGGCGACGAATGCCATAACGCACAGTCGTCAGCATGGAGCGAGTATTTAAGATTTCTTGGGACAGGAGTTGATGACAGAATATCATTAATCATAACACAAAATAAAGTAGGACTAAGAACACTACCCTGTGGCACCCCATTTTCCTGGACATAAATGCCCGAGAATACGTTACCGGGAAGCTTGACAGAGAAAGTTCTGTCCTGTAAGAAATTATAAACAAAAATGGGCAAGTTACCTCTTAAACCGTGAGTATGGAGTTTCATGAGGATACCGTGTCGCCATGTCATGTCGAAGGCTTTGTGAATGTCCAAGAACACTCCTATCATGAATTCTTTTTTGGCGAAAGCCTCTGAAATGCAATGCTCCAGGTGCATTAAATGGTCCATCGTGCTTCGGTATTTACGAAAACCCGATTGTTGACCACTTAACACACCTTTTGCTTCTAAAACAAAAAATAGCCTTTTGTTAATCATGCGTTCCATGACCTTACGGAGACAGCTCGTGAGCGCAATAGGGCGAAACGCACTGGGGTCCGTAAGGCGACCAGTCTTTTTGGGTATTGGGATAACGTGAGCAAAGTGCCAAGATTGGGGGAAGGTGTGAGTGGTCCAGATTCTATTATAAAGGGAGAGTAATTTAGAAAATGAACTAGGGCCGAGATGTTGGAGCATGCTGTATGATATTTGATCTGGACCAGGACTGGAGCCTTTACAGGATTTCAGGGCAAGGAGGAGTTCATCCGGCGTAAACTCTGAGTTGTAATCAGTGTTTACGCCTCCTGTGGCAAATTTTGGGACTGTTTGTTCTGCTGCCTCCTTCCGGGGAAGGAAGGCAGGGTGGAACGAGGCGGAGCTACTCGCCTGTTCAAATTGCCGGGCTAAGGTGTTGGCAATAGCTGGGGGGGTGTCTGTAACATCCCCGTTGGTGATGAGTGTGGTTATCGGAGTGGTTGTTTTTTTCCCGCTAAGGACATGGACTGTGTTCCATACTTGTCCTAGCGGGGTTGTACGGCTTACTGATGACGTGAACTCTCTGAAAAAGCCCCTCTTAGCTTGAAGGATGACTTTCCTTGCCTGAGCCCTTGCCTTTTTATAGGCTATGAAATTATCTTGACTGGGCTGCTGGCTGAAATACCTGTATCGCCTATTACGCTCATGAAGTGCTTGTCGGCAATCCGTTGTCCACCATGGAACTCCATGCTTTGTGTGAATTGTAGAAGTTTTCGGAATACATGCCTCAGCGGCGTGTAAAATGGATTGTGTTGCGTTGCTAACCATTGTGTCAGTGTCCTCGCCAGATATATCCATATCGGCGATCACACGGAAGGTTGCCCAATCTGCTTTCTTAAAATTAAATTTAGGTGGAGGAGGGATAGTGGCAACGTCGCGTGCGTAAGAAATGCAGATTGGTAGGTGGTCACTTCCGTGTGCGTCGTCGCTGACCTCCCAAGAGAAGTCAGAGAACATATTTGGCGAGGCCAATGACAAGTCAATGGCAGTCGCGTTACCTGTCCGATCGTCTACACGAGTCGCACAACCATTGTTCAGAAGACAGAGGTTTGTCTGTAGGAGAATGTTAACAATCTGTTCCCCACGTACACTTGACCTCTCACTGCCCCATTGCTGATGATGGGCGTTAAAGTCGCCCAAAACCAGCTTGTTGCCTGGAAGCTGGCGAAATAACGACCTTAAGTCATCATCAGCAATAGGCGTATTGGGAGGTAAGTAGAGAGAACAGATAGCCACTCTGCACTCAACTGCCTCCAGAGTGGTATCCAACATCACTTCTGTGTGTGGTAGTGTTTTATGTGTGTATACGGCCACGCCGTGACCGTCGTGTCTTCTGTACGCATGGTAGTGTTTTAGTACTGAAGGATCAGGATGATCCTCCAGCATCGTCTCTTGTAGGCAAATAACGGACGGCCTGTGTAAGTTCACTAAAAGTGACAAATATGGAAGTTTATTCCGAATACTTCTACAGTTCCACTGTAAAACGTTGAACGTAATGGTTTAAGAGTTACGATGGGGGCGGGTGTATTTCTTAGGTTTTTTGCGCTCGGAGGCGCTAGCCGGGGACCTCTCTCGGCCCTTGCAAGAGGAGATCTGCATCGGTTCATCAATAGTTAACTCCCCGGAGCTGGTCGAGAGGGAGCGAGCATGAGAGCCCCTCCTCGATGGCGCGGGAGCTGGGATGACATGAGAGGAGGAATTGCGTTCTAATTTTGTGTAATTATATTTAATGTTATCCTTGTCATTCTTTTCTGTCTTCTTAGCTGGAGTGGTAGAGACAGCAGAGGCATATTTGGTATTAGTGGAGGAGGAGGAGGAGGAGGAGGTAGAGGTGGTGGTGGAGGAGGAGGTGGAGGAGGAGGAGGGGGAGGAGGAAGAGGCAGGTGTGGTTGTTTTCATGATAGTAGGTGTTGGAGGAGTAGATGAGGTATTCGTAGTAAGAGAAACAGCTTGGGCAGGTGCAGCCGGCAGAGGTTCAGTCTGAATCGAAACAGACTTCATCACTGGACGCATCTGTACGCTTGCCGCGTATGAAACGCCTGGAGAAGGCGCGACGTGCGCCTCCTTCACTCGCTTCCTCGCGTCAAAGTACGAGATGCCTTCGACTGCCTTAACGGTACAGACCTCTTTCTCCAGCTTCCAAGCAGGACAATCCCGCGAGAAAGTAGAGTGAGCTTCTGAACAGTTACGACACTTCTCTACCAATGACGAACACTGTTCCGACGAATGACCTTCGCAAGCACACTTACCACAAAAAGAGTGAACCGAACGACAAGCATTTCCGTGGTGACCATAGAGTTGACATTTAAAGCACCGAAGAGGGTTTGGAATATAGGGACGAACGGGAACCCGCTCGTATCCTACATCCACTCTATCAGGCAACTTGGCAACAGCAAAAGTTAGAGTAACTGAAGCAGTGTTCCTTCTCGCACCGTCAACGAATTTAGTGATCTTACGAGCCCCAATGACGCCCTGATCATACATGTTATCAATGATTTCGTCTTCCGTCATATCCACAAAATCGCGATGGGAGGCAACCCCCCGACACGAGTTCATGGATACTGGGATCGAAGCTTCAATCTCAATATCATGCATGCGTTGTAGCTTCATTAGGGAACTGACTTGTTTTGTGTTGAATGTTTCAATTAATAAATCTCCGCTTGCAAGTTTTTTTACATTGGCAACAGTACCAATGTTTACATCAATAACTTTTTTAATTATAAAGGAATTTACAGTAGAAAGGCGGGTCTGGGTCTTTGATTTCTGTGTCACATATCTAGCTTGGTCATAGGAGATGGGCCGTGTGTTCGTTAGGGGTGGTCGGTCTGGACCCTCCCTCCCCCTGGAGGGGGGAGGGGGTGAGGCGGCCTCAGCCATGAGGTACACCCCCCTCCTGCAGGAGGGGAGCGGGACACAAGCGGGAGGACACCAGGGAGGAGTTTCCTAGAGTCAGATTGTCTTGCCAAACCACTCTAGGGGGGCCGATCGGTGTTAATTCACCCCAAAAGCACGCTCACTGAGGCGGACACTCCGTAGGTGAGAGAGGAAGGACAATCTGACAACCTGACAACAGACACATACTGTTGTCACTAAGGTGAGGACAATGAGGTAACAAACTCAGTACATGGGTAGAGGGACACCTATATTTATGTAGCTAATCCTAGACCTGAGGGGCCGTCAAAATATTTTAAACACCCGAAGGTGAAAGACAATAGCAGCAGGACCACGTGTACACAGTACCGTGTCTGGGCTCAGTCTCGAAGTGCGTGTGGGACTTCCTCCGGTCCGCCAGGCTTATTTATAAGCTCGGAAGTGAAGCCCGGCTTCCTTGACGAGTCAAAACATATCCTGGTCGGGGACTCAAGCCTTGTTGTTGGGTGAAGCCATGCCGGTGGGTTCGGGCTCAGACTCGAACTTGGTGGTGGTGGTAATTGAGGTAGGGGTTTTTACGGCTTGTTGTATTGGGCCGTAACAATTCCCCCCCCGTAAGACCTCCGCAGTGGGATCACGAAGGAGATCTTGAGAGAGTGTCTGCCAGCAAGTTGTCGACCCCCTTTATGTATTGTATCTGGAGGTTGAAGGGTTGAGTGAGGAGGGCCCAGCGCAGTATGCGTTGGTTTTTATTCTTCATGGCGTGGAGGAAGGCAAGAGGGTTGTGGTCTGTGTACACTCTGATGGTTTGAGGGCTGGGATGGAGGTAGCACTCGAACCGCTGGAGAGCCAGGACCAGCGCTAGTGCTTCCTTCTCGATGGTGGAATAGTTGAGCTGGTGTGTTTTGAGCTTGGCGGAGTGGTAAGCGACAGGATGGAGGATGTCGCTTAGAGGGTCTGTTTGGAGTAGGACAGCCCCAATACCCACTCCGCTGGCGTTAATTTGTAGTTGGAAAGGGCTTGAGTGGTCCGGTGTCCAAACCACTGGCTCGGAAGCCAGGAACGCCTCGAGATGTCCAAAAGCTTGGTCACATGCCTGGGTCCAGTGGAAGGGGACGGAAGCGCTGGTGAGATCCGTCAAGGGAGTGGCTAGGGTGGAGAAGTTCCTGCAGAAACGCCGGTAGAAACCGGCCATTCCCAGGAACCTCATAAGGGCCTTCCTGGTGGCAGGGATAGGGAAGCTCAAGATGGCCTCCACGTTGGCCTTCTTGGGACGAACGGTGCCGTTCCCCACCACATGTCCCAGATAGACCACCGAAGATTTCCCGAAGGTGGACTTGGCTAGGTTGATGGTAAGCCCAGCCTCCAGTAAACGGTCCATCAGATGTCGTAGACGCACCAGGTGTTCGTCCCAACTCTCTGACGTCACCACCAAGTCGTCCAGGTATGCGGATGTCCCCTCCAGATCTTGGATTATGTAATTAATGGCTCTCTGGAAGGTGGCAGGCGCATTAGAGAGACCGAAGGGCATCACAGTGTATTGATATAGACCAAAAGGGGTGATGAAGGCCGAGATGTCTTTAGCGTCTTCAGAGAGAGGTATTTGGCCGAGATGTCTTTAGCGTCTTCAGAGAGAGGTATTTGATAATAACCTTTTAGTAGATCTATTGTGGTGACAAATGGGGATTTCCCTACACTATCTAACAAGTCTTCAATTAGAGGTAGAGGATAGGAGTCAGGAACTGTCACCTTATTTAGCTTACGATAGTCTGTGGAAAACCGGCTACTACCGTCCGGTTTGGGTGTTAACAAGCAGGGTGAAGCCCAAGGTGATATACTAGGTTCAGCTAGGTTATGATGGAGTAGAAAATCAACTTCTTTTATCATTATTTCTTTCTTTAAGGGTGAGATACGGTAGGCAGGTTGTCTAATTGGTTTAATTTCACTTGAAATTTATTTTATTTCGTGTTGGATAACTTTGCAAAGCCCAGGAAGGTCAGCTGTTACTTGTGGATAGTCATTTAATAACTCTTAAGTCTTTTCTTTGGGGGAATGTAATACAGGATAAATACTCATCAAGGGTTGATAATATTTGGCTGTTGGATGGTTTTCCTTGTGGTGAAAAGATGTCAAATTCCATATCAGACTCTTCCTCGGGTGACACAGCTACTGACTCCTCTCCTATTTGACATATATGGGTTACAGGTACAATGGCAGTGATGTCCTCCTCTGGTTTTCTGGAGATATAGGGTTTCATTAAGTTAATGTGGACTAACTGAGAGTCCTTACGGCGATCAGGAGTGTGAACTATATAATTGAGAGGGGTCAATTTCTTAGCAACTATGTAGGGTCCATAAAATTTACTTTGTAAAGAATTGCCAGGAGTGGGAAGAAAAAGTAAAACTTTATCACCAGGATTGAAAGTTCTCATGGTAGCTTTAAGTTGAAACTGTTGTTGCATTTTATTTTGAGATTTGAGAAAATTAGACTTAGCCAAGGATCTTACTCCATTTATTTTATTTCTGAGATTATGGATGTAGTCAGATACACTGGGGCTTGAAGTATTATTTTGGTTAAACCATTGGTCCTTGAGAAGTTTAAGAGGCCCTCTGATCTGCCTACCATACAGAAGTTCAAAGGGAGAGAAACCTAGAGTCCTGGGGGCTTTCTCTCACTGCAAACAATAGAAAATCAACTTTTTCGTCCCACTCTTCTTGATGGTGTTCTAGGCAATATTTCTTTAACATGGTCTTAAAAGTTTGATGGAATCTCTCCAGACAACCTTGGGATTGTGGGTGGTAAGCCGATGATGTTACATGAACAATATTTAGTTCATTCACTACCTGTTGGAAAAGATGGCTGGTAAAATTGCTTCCTCTATCAGACTGAATGATTTTGGGAATGCCTACTGATGTGAATAGATGGAGAAGGCATTTCACAATACTTTTGGAAGTAATATTCTTTAGTGGAAATGCTTCTGGGTAACGAGTGGTAGTGTCCATGATGGTTAACAAATATTGATTACCTTTTTTTGTTTTAGGCAAGGGACCAACACAGTCAATTACAATTTTTTCAAAAGGCTCCGTGACTACTGGAATGGGCTTGAGTGGAGCTGGAGTAATACATTGATTAGGTTTCCCTACCAGCTGACACACATGACATGATTTTACAAATTTTGGCACATCCTTTTTAATTCCTGGCCAGAAAAAATGTTGGAGAATTTTTTATAAGTTTTATGGATACCTAGGTGACCTGACAATCCATCATGGGCTAGTTCTATTATGGCTGGTCTTACAGATGAAGGAATGACAACTTGATGAGTTTCTGACCATGTGTCCATCGGTACTAACTCAGGAGGCCTGTACGCTCTCATGATCACTCCTGCCTGATAGTAAAAACAAGGCAGTTTAGTGAGATCTTTTCCATCAGTTGCTGCATGTCTTATCTTACTTAGAGTAGGGTCTTGTTCCTGGGCCTGAATTAGATTGTCCTTTGAAATTATATTGTTATACAGTTTTTCTGAAGGAATCACTGTAGGTGGAGGAACAGGAGAATTCTTCTGAGATCTAGTGACAGCACAAAAGGGGAACAAGTGGGGTGTTGTTATGTCTAAGGCCTTAGTGGGACTCTCCTTTAGGGGGGACTCAACAACTGTTACATTAGGCACCACTAAGCTCCCAGCTAGATCATTATCCAACAACATCTGAACCCCTGGCACTGGTAATTTATCAGATTTAATGGCTACTTGAACTTCCCCGGTGATAAGGGGACACTGAAGGTTAACTTTAGCCAAAGGATATGAAGGATGGGAGGAGAGATCTGAGAGGATGACTTTATCACCAGTATAAGCACTAGTTATGTTAGGAAGGACATCTTTACTCATGATGGTCTGAGCAGCACCTGTATCACGTAATATGTGAATAGGGAAAGTCTTGTTTTCACTACCAATCAGGGAGACATTTCCTGTGAATATGTATGGCTGGAAAAGTTTCCGGGGAGAATTAGTAATATTAGCCGTGGCTACTGGTTTGCTGGGTCCATAGTTTGATTTAGGGGGCATGAATGGATTTTGGCTTTGAGAGCCTTTACAATTAGGATGTTTACAGTTTTGAATTGTGTGACCAGGTTTCTTACAATATGTACAGAACATGGAATAAGTGGTATTTGGTGTAAATCTGGTCGGCTTACCCCCCACGCCTCCAAAACCTTCCCCAGAGGAGAACCTAACATTATGCTGTGAACCACGACCTCTACTACCCAGGGATCCCATTAACAAGGCATACGCATCGGCCACTTTGGCGGCTTGCATGAGTTCACACTCTTCCCGCTCCTCAACATGTCTCAGGACATTAAAAGGTAGTTTGTTCTTCCATTCTTCCATTACAATCAAGTTTATTAGTTCAGAAAAGGTGGTAGTTTTAGTTGCATCTAGCCATTTCTTAAATGCCTTAATTTTTCACTAGCAAATTCTACATAGGTGTGGAAATCTGGCTTAATGTATTTCCTAAATTATTGTCTGTACCCATCAGGTGTTATAGAGTAGGCATCCAAAATACTAAGTTTCAATTGTGCATAGTCATCTTGCTCACAAAGACTATTGTACACCCTGTATGCCTTATCTATGAGCCTAGGGACAAGGAGGGATATCCACTGATCTTCCGGCCATTCATTACGTTTAGCAACGCTTTAAAATGCTTTAAATGACCCGTCAACATCTGATTCATCAAAAGTAGGGACTAGCGGGGCAGCAGTAGCAGGATTGAAAGTTGACAATTTCTTCTTTAAATCTATCTCTTCCGGTCTGAACTTTGAATCATTCTGTAAAGTTAACTCCTTAATCTCTAACTCCTTCTGCATTTTAAACTGAAATTCTAATTTTAGTTTTTCTAATTCCAACTGGCCAGGAGCACTCCTGTAATCTCTCTCTTCCCTTAGATTCTGTGCCTGTAGCTGCATCTCCTGCATTTTCCTCTCTTCCCTTTGATTCTGTACCTGCATCTCTTGCATTTTTAATTGATATTCTAGCTTTAACTTTTCCATTTCTATCTGGCTATTTACACTCCTGTCGTGTTCTATAGGGGAAATGGGAGCTTCGGTTACCCTAGAAGCTGACATGGGGGTTAACACTTTTATAGCTTCTTGCTCCAAGATGTTATTATCCACTAAGTGTTCGATCACCACATTTTTTAGTACCTCCTTAGTCATTTGCGAGGTAATCGGCACTTCAAAGTGCTTAGCAATGGCTTTCCACTCATCTTTCTTTATATTTTGAGCTGTAAGTTGGTCTAGAGAAGGGGAGTCACAAAAATCATTTACATCGAATGGGGCGGAAGCCATGCTGAATAAATATTAAAACAAGAATTGAAAAACAATGAAAAAAGCTTGAAGATTAAAGAGGTAAGTGAATTACTTAAGTGAGGATTTGGCAGAGTGATAATGAAGTTAACCCTGGAAAATTAACTAAATTATACTTAAGTAAACGCTTACGAATACTTCCACTGAATGAGGGAGGTAAAGTAGAGACTTACGGCATTAGAACAAGATCCGGATTACTCTAATTTACGAGACTTGAATAAGAGTGAATAGTACTGAAACTTGAGACTTGAATAAGAAGCAGATGAGTATAAGAGATTAGTTAATTGGCCATCATTAACTAATGAGAAAAGATCCGCGAGGTGAGGGAATATGAGGGTACAAAGGACCTAGAGATATTCCGACAGTTGGATAACACCTACTACACACCTGCCTATGTGCAAAAAATGGGTAGTGTGAACACAATCTTTACCACTCTTTTCTGTACTAATGAAAGTGTAATACCATTATGTTATCAGCAAAAGCACTTTTAACCACACGGGGAGCAAATGTATAGAACACAAGGTAACTTTAAATTACACCATGTATAGTCACAGAAAAAAAAGATCACATCACAGTACACAGGGAAAAAATTTGAGTTATTGAATTGTTTGTTCTGGAACAAGAGTTAGAAAGGGTCCCGTCAGCCACTAGTTATAAGCACAAATACAAAAAGGTCACAGAAAAAATAATTTAGTTGAAAAAAAATTTTCGGAGACCGGGAAAATAAACTAATAAGGAGGTAATGAGCAGTTAAAGGGATTAGGCTTTAGGGAGTCCTGTCACGGTCGCCATTTATTACGGCCACGAACTTATTGGACCGTGTACCTGGGATTATCGAAGAGGTCCGTAGCCATAACAAGAAAAAAAAAAAAAATACTTAAGTGCAGTTATTGTAGATCCAGAACTTTTTCACGGTGGGGGGAAAACAAAGGGAGCGAGTCTTACATGTACTTTACTTGAAATTAAATCCTACCCAAAACAATGCACACAAGACAGAAAAAACACACACACAGTAAATACACAAATATAAACCTAATTGGGTCCTGAGACGTGATGGGGAAAACAGGGACAGTATGGTTACTCAGCCTTATGTGGTAATGGTGATCCCGTTGTAGTAATCCAAGAGGTTGTTGTTCACTGGTGAGAGGACAAGTTCCTACTGACTTCCTCCGGTCTGCCAGGCTTATTTATAAGCTCGGAAGTGAAGCCCGGCTTCCTTGACGAGTCGAAACATATCCTGGTCGGGGACTCGAGCCTTGTTGTTGGGTGAAGCCGTGCCGGTGGGTTCGGGCTCAGACTCGAACTTGGTGGTGGTGGTAATTGAGGTAGGGGTTGTTATGGCTTGTTGTATTGGGCCGTAACAGTGTGTGTGTGTATGTGGCAGACACAGATAGCTAACAATACAATCATCACATCAATAATAACAGTAATAATAACATACTTGCAGTTTAACGGCGTATTATTAGTAGTTGAGGTTGTAATTAGTGTTTTAATGGCGTTATTATGGTATCCCATATATATCAGTGTTCCTTAGGCTTATTAAATGAATCTAAACTTAACTTGATTTGAACTTAACCTCAACCTAACTAAAACTTAACCTAACTCAATCTTAACCTAACTTCAATCTAAATTAATCTTAACCTAACTTGATTTGAACTTAACTTCAAACTAACTCAATCTTAACCTAAATTCATTCTAACTGAATCTTAACCTAACTTCAATCTAACTGAATCTTAACCTAACTTGATTTGAACTTAATTAAGCTCAACCTAACTCAATCTTAACCTAACTTCAACCTAATTGAATCTTAAACTAATTTGAACCTAACCTGAATCTAACTCAATCTTAACCTGATTTCAATCTAACTGAATCTTAACCTAACTTTAACCTAACCTGAATCTAACTCAAAATTAACCTAACTTGAATCTAACTGAATCTTAACCTAACTGAATCTTAACCTAACTTGAACCTAAATGAATCTTAACCTAACTTGAACCTAACTGAATCTAACTTGAACCTAAATTAATCTAACTTGAATCTAATTGAATCTTAACCTAACTTGAACCTAATTGAATCTTAACCTAACTTGAACCTAACTGAATCTTAATCTAACTTGAATCTAAATGAATCTTAACCTAATTTAAACGTAACTGAATCTTAACCTAACTTAAACCTAACTGAATCTTATTCTAATTTGAACCTAACTGAATCTTAACCTAACTTGAACCTAACTGAATCCTAAACTAACTTGAACTTAACTGAATCTTAACCTAACTTGAACCTAACTGAATCTTAATCTAACTTCAATCTAACTGAAACTTTACCTAACTTAAACCTATCTGGATCTTAATCTAACTTCAATCTAACTGAGTCTTAACCTAACTTCAACCTAACTGAATCTTAACCTAACTTGAACCTAACTGAATCTTAACCTAACCTGAATCGAACTCAATCTTAACCTAACTTCAATCTAATTGAATCTTAATCTAACTTGAACCTAACTGAATCTTAATCTAACTTCAACCTAACTGAATCTTAACCTAACTGAATTTTAACCAAACTTCAACCTAATTGAATCTTAACCTTACTTGAACCTAAGTGAATCTGAATCTAAATTGAACCTAACTGAATCTTAACCCAACTTGATTTTAACTTAATCCTAACTCAATCTTAACCTAACTTAACTCTAACTCAATCTTAACCTAACATTCTTTTTTTCATCCTTAGATAGGCTTGTGTATATAACTTTACAGTCTCGTTAAGGATAGTGAATCTTAACCTAACTTAAACCTAACTTAACCTAACCAAACTTAATAGTTATGTATATTCACAAGATATCAATGATCATACAATATAGAAAATAATATTTAGTGTGTGTGTGTGTGTGTGTGTGTGTGTGTGTGTGTGTGTGTGTGTGTGTGTATGTGTGTGTGTGTGTGTGTGTGTGTGTGTGTGTGTGTGTGTGTCTGTGTGTGTGTGTGTGGCAGACACAGATAGCTAACAATAATATTGAGTGTGTGTGTGTGTGTGTGTGTGTGTGTGTGTGTGTGTGTGTGTGTGTGTGTGTGTGTGTGTGTGTTTGTGTGTGTGTGTGTATGTATGTGGCAGACATAGATAGTAACAATACAATCATCACATCAATAATAAGTAATAATAACATACTTGCAGTTTAACGGCGTATTATTAGTAGTTGAGGTTGTAATTAGTGTTTTAATGGCGTTATTATGATATTTAGGAGGTGTGGGGAGCTGTGTTCATGCCTAAATAGTTTAGTATAGCTGGAGGTTGTTGTTGTTGTTATTTCAGGGCTGCGAGGATCCCTTGGGGAACACTATGAGCCCTGGTGATATCCTATGATGGTATCACAGGCGCGGTAGTTGACCTGTCCTCCATAAGTAGACACAGGTGAGGCGGATGACAGTGTGTTGTTGGCGGGAGGGATAGACCCCAGCCGCCGCCAGCAGGGTGGACAGGTCAAAGGTGTTATGTTCAGAGCAAGGAGTTGAGACTGGAGCACTATACGGTGGGAGTGGAAGCGTGGACACTGCAGCAGAAAGTGTTCAATAGTCTCTGGACGTTCCTGCACCAGGGGGGGGGGGGGGTGAGAGAGAGAGAGAGAGAGAGAGAGAGAGAGAGAGAGAGAGAGAGAGAGAGAGAGAGAGAGAGAGAGAGAGAGAGAGAGAGAGAGAGAGAAAGAGAAAGAAAGAGAAAGAAAGAGAAAGAAAGAGAGAGAGAGAGAGAGAGAGAGAGAGAGAGAGAGAGAGCGAGAGAGCGAGAGAGCGAGAGAGCAAGAGCGAGAGCGAGAGCGAGAGGAGAGAGAGAGAGAGAGAGAGAGAGAGAGAGAGAGAGAGAGAGAGAGAGAGAGAGAGAGAGAGAGAGAGAGAGAGAGACAGAGAGAGAGAGAGAGATAATTAGAGATAGAGATAGCTTACCTCTGACCATTTTGTTAGTAGTGGTTTAGAGCGAGTCTTCCACATCCTCTCGCTCTAATGAAGAGAGTTCCGTACTTTGCCGAATCAAACCAACGTGGTAAAAATATATCCATCAAAATGTTTCATCGTCAATTCTGCGGAAAAAAATAAATTGTCACAAAAATATTTCCCCGTAAATGTTTTTTCCATAATTGTTTCTCTCTAAATTGTTTCCCTATAAATGTTTTCTTAGCAATTCTGCGGAAAAAATATATTATACGTTCAAAATAATGGTTAAAAAATATATTATTTTCAAAAGTATAATTTGAATGAAAAATTAATCAATAAATAAATAAATAAATAAACTTAACCTAATGATACTTAGGTTTTGGGCACCAGTTCAAACCTCATTTTTTCCAGCTTGGGGTCGGCCGCTAGGGTTGCTTGGGCCGCGGGCAAGGACTTAAGATCAAACTCAAAATTAACTCTAGCCTGGGGGTGCGGACAAAATTTCTGCGGTTCTGCCGAAAAATTAAAATAAATAAATAAATAAAATAATAATAATGATGATATTAATGGTAGTAATGATGATAATAATGATAATGATGATAGTAATGATAATGAAATTGATGAATAAATGTATAATTGTTAGGTAAGATAAGTGAAAATAAAAAAAATAATGATAATAATGAAATATATATTAATAAATAAATAATTGTTATGTAAAGATGAGAGAGAGAGAGAGAGATAATTAGAGATAGAGATAGCTTACCTCTGACTGTTTCATCCTCTCGCTCTAATAAAGAGTTCCGTACTTTGCCGAATCAAACCAACGCGGTAAAAATATTTCCACCAAAATGTTTCCTCGTCAATTCTGCGGAAAAAAATAAATTGTCACAAAAATGTTTCCCCGTAAATGTTTTCCCATAATTGTTTCATACATATGTACCGAGTACAACGGGCCAACTATCATTACGGTGATTCCTTTGCGGAATCACCGGTAAATCCTCGTATTCTCGACGCTCGTTAAGATACCTTGTTATGGTTAGAGTAGGTACTACTAGCGAAAGAGGATGATGGAAAAAACGCGTGACGTCACTGGAACTGAGGATATATATACTGGTCTGGGCGGAAGGTCAGTCACTAGTGTTCCGTGATCCCGCTCCAGACAGGTAAGCCTTCAGTGTTCCTAAAAGCCTTGCCACACTTGAAAAAACATTGTTATTAATATCTAACAGTAAATTGTCCTCCCGGATACAGCTGCCGAGAGGACCAGCAAAAGACTGTCTTTCGGTTGTGGTTTGACGAAGGCTGCATGTGGAGTTGCCTCTCAAACAAGGACGACGGCCAGAAGGACCCAGTGACTCTCAAACAATATTTGTGGCGTGAGTGTATTTTGGTCGTTTTCCATCAGTTCCCTCACGTATAGTTAGGTAGGATAGAATAGGAATATTTGTGTTAAGGTATATGTTTATGTTTGTGTCGCTAAGGGTGGATAAGCATTTGTAAGAGCACCACCACGGATATAGCGAGTACTTTATTTATTTATTCATCATTAAAGTTAACCATTATTTTACCATTCTTGTTCTCTCTTCATATCGGACTCGGTACAGTGGTTGCAGCGGTGTAGATGCAAATTACGCATCAGCCTACGTTGTCCGGAGGACGCTACAGTGTGCTAGTTAAATAGGGTTATTAACTTATACGTGAGGGCGACTATGGTGGTGCCAAATACACACACCTCCACTTCGAGGGTGGACGAGGCAGTTACTACTACAACCATCATTACAACCACCACCTAACTGTCAATGGCGACACAATCCACCGTGCCGCGGACAAGTTAACACTAGTTGTGGGTGATGGAGGTTCTATAGTCGACATGAGCGAGATCGTGTTTCCTTCCGAGGATGAGGATGACACGGAGGAACCACGCAGAGCCCGAAGGCCTGTGAGGAATTCCTAGAGGAGTGTTGAGAGGGAGAGATGGTAGTAAGTAGACCCCTGGGTGGTTAAAGGAAAGGTTACTGCCTATAAAAACTCTTTTGCAGCGGCGAGGAGATGCCGAGCTGGTAAACTGGTCCCGCAGCTGAAGCAGAGGTCACCGCAGTCCTGGGGGTTCTGTAGTGCCCAGGTAAAGGACTGTATCATATCATATCTGTATATCATTGTTAACTAGTTTTAAGATATTCATTGTTTTTAGCTAAGAGAGAGAGAGTGTATGCGGGTAAGGAATTTTCCTAGAATTCACATCCCAGCCAAGGCGTCAGGTCAAAGCCGACCCACGGCCTACGTGCAGTCTCCCGGGTCAGTCCCGACCAATCATAGGCGCGTAGTCCACCTGGAGTCGACCTTTCCTGACCGCAGCTGAGCCCACACCACCACTTCTCACTCTCACTCTCAGCCTGGCGACTACATCAACCAGTCGCTCATCTCTCAGCTCGCTACCATCATCAACGTTTCGTCATCTCTCTCAAGGCAGGCAAAGGTCATAGTCACTATATATTCTGTATCTACTCAAGTCGTGTTGTGTCAATATATCATCTATATCAAGCCGTGTGTGTTTCGACAAGACCTCCATCATCCACGCTACCCCTCTACCTCCACTCTTCCAAGCCACGCGGTGACCGGCCAGGTAACCAAAAATAATCACCGATACAATTGGTGTGCAACGGTGGAATTCGTCCTTCCAAGCGACGAATGATCAAGATTCAGCCTCCTCCGTCATCAAGTCTCTACACTCACGTGCATCGTTCTGCCTCAGTAAGTGACTACACACACGCCCTTGCCTCGCCCACCTCGTGTTCTCCTCTACGCCCTGCAGTCGCTTTCCTTCGTCGCCCTTCTGCAGTAGTATCTATTCCGAGTGAGTACAAGCCTCCTCGCCCTGCTGTTCAAGACGCCCATCACCTCTACCTCCATTTTGTTCGCGGCGCGCCATCTTCGCTGCCCACGCATCACCTCAAGACGCCCTCAAGACGCCCATCGCCCTTCACCACGTGTCCCTTCAAGACGGTCATCACCCATCACCACGTGGTCCCTCAAACAAGTTTTCCACGCCCTCACCACGTGTCTCCGCCCTCAAGACGCCCATCGCTCTTCACCACGTGTCGCAGCCCAGAAATACGCCCATTCACCACGTGACCAGTCAGCGCCCACGTGTTCCACCTTCTTGGTCCTCTGCTAGTTAAGTACCTTAGTTCTTATTATATTTTTCTCCTTATTGTGCTAGTTATTCTACATTTTTTGTGTACACTCAGTGTTTCTCTGTTTTCTTGTGTGTTTCCTCAACGTGAGCACTATTTCCCTCACGATGTCTAACGACCAGTCACTTCACACACCCACACCTCAGGTTACTCTCATATCTGATAATGTCTCAATTCCTCCTTTTTCTGGTACTAACTCTGAATCAGTCCAAGCCTTTGTCCGGCGTGTAAATGATGAATGTACACGTCGCTCAGCTTATTCTGATGTGGAAAAATTAGCCATTTTAAAATCACGGATTTGTCATGACCCATCTAGTCTTGCGGGAAAACTCATAAAAACCGATAAATTCCTCAGTTTTTCTACATACGATGAACTCACCACAGCATTAATCTCTCATTTCTCTGGTCACTCAAAATTAGGTGCAACTCATTCCTTCCTCAAAATTGCTCAAACTCTCATTAATATTGCTCGTTCTACTCATGATGTGTATAAGGCAGAGAATATTGCATCCTCTCTCAGTGCTGAGTTAACAGAGCAAATGAAATCCTCTCAGTGGATCGACACAGACGGCAATATATCTTCTACTGATTTCAAACGCCTTATGTCGTATTTCCTGTTCCTTGTTCAGCTCGATTCACCAACCTTCACCGTTGCAAGCGACATTAAATTCAGTAAGGAAGATTTCTTGTATGATCTGTGCAAGAAAATATCAGAGAAATCGCCACCTGTTCCTCAGCCAGTAAGTTTGGTTCAGTCACCGCATTCCTCAATCAAGCCCCCATTTTCTCACCGAAGCTCCTCCCCTCAGAGCCCATCTCCACCTTCAAACACTCATTTGTCACGTTCTGATCAACGCTCTCATTCTCGTCACCGTTCATCCTCCCGTGACTCGAGAAAGGTAACATGTTACCGATGTGGACTCAAAGGTCACGTCTCAGCGGACTGTCGAGTAATGCTTGACGAAAGAGGTTATCATAATTTCAACAGTAATGCCTTCTGCTCCCTTCATAATAAACGCGGTCACTCACTTGAGGAATGTCGCCTTTTCCAGCAACAAATGCAGTCTTCTCAATCTTCGGGAAACGATTCGCGCCAGAGCCTCGCACCTCCTCGGTAACACTCAAGTCCATTCTAAAGACCGCAGGTAGTAAGTCATCTCATAAACGTGTTGTTTTCGCGGATGCACAGACAGTGCCTCTCCCATGTGTCCCTGTTAAATCCTCCGGATTTTTCCAAGGTCTGACTGCTGACGTCAAATTAGCCTCTCACAAATGCCGTGCATTTTTCGATTCTGGTGCCTCAGTCAACATCATTAAAACTCATGTTTTTGAAAAACTCTCTGCCGCCTCAAGGCACAAGTTTCAGAGTTATCCACCAGACATCACTGTTAGTGGTATTTCTGGAAACGTTGTCATACCTCATAGAAAGGTTCTCCTCAGTATCTGTTTGTCTCCACTTGAACCTTCTATCTCAGATTTTTTCTATGTCATGGATGATGTATGTTTTGCAGCTGAAATATTGATAGGATACCATACAATGTCTCACTTCAACATCTCACTTTTCCCTTCTATTCATCAAATCGCCCAGAATGGCACCTTCATCTCTGCCTCACCCTTCCCTGAGTCACCGCCACCATCTGATGTCTACGTTGTAATGCACACGCCTTCTCAGGACTCATCTCATGTCCCTCCCTCATCGCTCGAGACACCCTCAGTAATCCCTGATCCTGTCTTATCATCTACGCCAGCCGACTCGCCTAGCGAAACGCTGCACAGCGACACCGACAATCCCTCTTCTCCTACAACACTGTCTGATGTCCTCTCGAACACCAGACTCAGGAAAGCTGTGTTGACCTCCTCTGTGGTAGTCACACAGACCCACCTCTGTTTGGTGCGCGTCGTCGTCAAAGGTGTGCCCCCCGGGACAGACATCTTATGTTTGCCCGACTCTGCCCGAGTGAATGGTGTCGCTCTCGAGTCAGTTCTTTCAACCCTAGACAAGGATAGTTCGTGCTGTATTGCCATTCAGAATCTCACGAATCACCCTATATCCCTTCAATCTGGCGTGACTTTAGGCGAAGTTCTCCCTTATCCTGCCCCTGTCACCCCTGTCACCTCATCTCCTTGTCACACATCCATGTCTTCACCAATTGCCTCAGATTCTCCTCCTCCTCTTCTTGACCAGCATATTGGTGATGTTGATTTTCCTGAAACGAAAACAGATTTACTTGCCCTCTTATCGACTTTCAGGTCATGTGTCTCTCTTCCGGGTGAACCTCTGGGCAAGACCGATGCTGTTCGTCATTCCATCCACCTCACCCCAGGCTCGACACCCATCTACGTCCCGGCTTATCGCATCCCACACAGCCGCAGGACGTTAATGGACGACGCTGTCAGAAGCATGCTGGACGAGGATATCATAGAGCCAGCGGCATCACCATTCAATGCCCCGCTGTTTCTAGTTCCTAAGTCCAATGGTGAGTGGAGAGTAGTCGTCGATTTCCGTGGTTTAAACGCCGCGACGATACCCGATCGATTCCCTATGCCAATCTTGTCTGATCTCCTCCAGTCAATAGGTGATTCAAACAGTGTATTTTCCACCCTCGACCTTCAGTCTGGTTTCTTCCAGGTCGAGCTAGAAGAAAGTTCACGGCACTACACTGCTTTCACCACATCATCTGGCCAGTACGCTTTCAAACGTATGGCCATGGGTTTACGTAATAGTCCCTTAACTTTCATGCGTCTCATGAACTCAGTTCTCTCTGGCCTCTTAGGCTCTTCGGTGTTTTGTTACTTAGACGATGTGATAGTCGCATCAAAGGACCTTCCCGAACACCTCGAAACCATCTCAGACGTTCTGTCACGTTTTGCAAAGGCTGGGTTAACTCTTAAACTCAGTAAATGTCAGTTCCTCAAACGTGAAATCAAATTCTTAGGCCACAAGGTTGACAAAGATGGCATCCACACTCTTGACGATAAAATTCATGCGATATCACAGTTTCCTACTCCTAGTTCTGCTGATGACGTTCGTAGTTTCATTGGCCTTGCAGGATTTTATCGGCAATTTATCAAAGATTTCAGTAAAATCGCTCAACCTCTCACATCATTGTTTAAAAAGAATGTAACATTCGCATGGACGGACGAGTGCGAGAAAGCATTCGCTACCCTCAAGCAAGCCTTATGCAACGCTCCTGTCCTCGCATTTCCTAATTTCAATAAGGAGTTTATTCTTTGCACTGACGCATCAAACACCGGTATCGGTTCTGTCCTCATGCAACGAGATGAAAATGGTAAATCACGCGCAGTTGCCTTTGCCAGTCGTCTGCTCAATGCTGCTGAGCGCAACTACAGTGTCACTCACCGCGAAGCTCTCGCAGTCGTTTGGTCTCTTCGTCACTTCAGAGACATCATACTCGGATATAAGATCCACGTTCTAACCGATCATTTTGCTGTCACAGAGTTATTCAAAGGAACCAGTTTAACCGGAAAATTTGCCCGTTGGCAACTCACTGTTCAAGAGTACAATCCTTCATTCGCGTACCTCCCAGGTAAAGCTAATTCTGTCGCTGACGCTCTGTCCCGTCATGTCGCTCCTGTCAGTCTGCTCACAACCTCACAGTCACTCCCCACTCTTGAGGAAGTCAAATCCCTTCAAAGGTCTGATCAATTCTGCAAACGTCTCATTTATTATCTTGAATCAGGTGATGCCAGTAACCTTCCAAGCTTGCCATTCTCCCCAGATTCCTTTTTGCTTCGAGACGATGTCCTCTATAAATCTAGTTCTGTCATTTCTGAGGACGATTCATTACATCATGCATCTCAGCTTGTCATTCCAGAAGCTCTTGTCCCTATTATCTTGTATTACGTTCATGACTCCCCTCTTGCCGGTCATCCAGGCAAAGATAGAGCATTCAAACAGGCTCAACGATCATATTTCTGGCCTTCCATGAGGAAAGACATCACCCGTCATTGTCTCTTATGCGCTTCATGCGCTGAGCATCGTCCCTCTCTCCATTATGAATCTCCGAACCTCCCATATCCTATCCCTCATGCTCCTTGGGACAGTCTGTCAGTCGATATTTTGAAACTCCCTCTGACGGAGAACGGTTTTCACTATTTGCTCGTCTGTATCGATAGTTTTTCACGTTTCAGCATCTTGGTTCCTCTCAAAGACAAATCTGCACGTTCAGTTGCACGAGCACTGATAGATGAAGTCATATGCCGGTATGCATCTCCTAAAGTACTTCTATCAGATAATGGCACCGAATTCAACAATGCCATCCTCAAAGCTGTTTGCGAGTCATTTGAAATTAAAAAGTGCAACATTGTTCCATATTCCCCTCAAGCGAACGGAAAAGTCGAGAGAGCAAACCGTCGAATTCTCGACATCTTACGCTTCATTGCCAATTCAAGCTCTTCATGGGATGATCACATTCCCCTAGTCGCATGCTCTCTTAACGCTGCGATTCACTCATCGATCAACGAGTCTCCACATTTCATTTTATATGGCTCTGACAAAAGACTCCCATATGAGTTTCTCTCCTCTGACCCTCGTCCTCTATACAACGTTGACGATTATGTTCAGAATCGCGTTTCAGCTTTCCAACGTATTCATATGTCCGTCCGTGACAGACTTACCGCCTCTCAGGAATCTATGCTGCATAAACAGCATCAGCGCGCTAAACCGCATGACATCGAGGTTGGTGACATCGTGTTCACCAAAGTCCAAGACCGCCACTCTAAGCTCGACCCCCGATTCAACGGACCTCACCGTGTAATTGAAAAGATGGCCGGTCACAAGTTCAAACTCAGAAACCTAAGTTCAGGCAGTGAAAACTTTGTTCACAGAGACCATCTCAAACGGGTTGATCGTGGTTTCGATTTCGAACCTACCTCTCCACTACCAGAAAATGCTCCTGACATTGTTGAAAGTCAGCCACCTTCACCCCCCATCTCATCCTCACCTAAATATCAGCTCCGGTCTCGCCCAGTCTACTAGCCATTTCCTTCATCTTTCCTTTCATTCCTGTCCAACTATGTATATATATGTATCTATGTAAAGGCTACATCCTGATTCTTGTTCATGTCTCATGTATTTTTATCATGTATTATGTCTTAGTCTTATTGTGTATTCTGTATTGTTTCAATGTATTTCATCGTCCCCCCTCTCTGATTGTACTCTTTAGCTCAACATACGAGGACGTATGCTTCCAAGGGGGAAGTATTTGTATCATATCATATCTGTATATCATTGTTAACTAGTTTTAAGATATTCATTGTTTTTAGCTAAGAGAGAGAGAGTGTATGCGGGTAAGGAATTTTCCTAGAATTCACATCCCAGCCAAGGCGTCAGGTCAAAGCCGACCCACGGCCTACGTGCAGTCTCCCGGGTCAGTCCCGACCAATCATAGGCGCGTAGTCCACCTGGAGTCGACCTTTCCTGACCGCAGCTGAGCCCACACCACCACTTCTCACTCTCACTCTCAGCCTGGCGACTACATCAACCAGTCGCTCATCTCTCAGCTCGCTACCATCATCAACGTTTCGTCATCTCTCTCAAGGCAGGCAAAGGTCATAGTCACTATATATTCTGTATCTACTCAAGTCGTGTTGTGTCAATATATCATCTATATCAAGCCGTGTGTGTTTCGACAAGACCTCCATCATCCACGCTACCCCTCTACCTCCACTCTTCCAAGCCACGCGGTGACCGGCCAGGTAACCAAAAATAATCACCGATACAGGACTGGAAGTTCACCCCCCCTGGATGAAGGCTTTGGTGAGACCCCGTTGAGGATCACCACCCTGCTCAGTTTGCCAGGACTGGTTGGGAGTTGGGTTCACCTATTCCGACCAGGAGGTCGAGTCACGTCTGACTCGGAAGTCTTGCATAGAGACAAGAAGAAAGAAGAAGAAGAAGAAGAAGAAGACCGGTCCCGACTTATGTTGATAATATATAAACTCATGTTCTTACGAGTGTGAGAATACGAGGATTTATTTTTTTAAAGAGGAAAGCCGTGTACCGAGTACAACGGGCCAACTATCATTACGGTGATTCCTTTGCGGAATCACCGGTAAATCCTCGTATTCTCGACGCTCGTTAAGATACCTTGTTATGGTTAGAGTAGGTACTACTAGCGAAAGAGGATGATGGGAAAAACGCGTGACGTCACTGGAACTGAGGATATATATACCGGTCTGGGCGGAAGGTCAGTCACTAGTGTTCCGTGATCCCGCTCCAGACAGCTGCCGAGAGGACCAGCAAAAGACTGTCTTTCGGTTGTGGTTTGACGAAGGCTGCATGTGGAGTTGCCTCTCAAACAAGGACGACGGCCAGAAGGACCCAGTGACTCTCAAACAATATTTGTGGCGTGAGTGTATTTTGGTCGTTTTCCATCAGTTCCCTCACGTATAGTTAGGTAGGATAGAATAGGAATATTTGTGTTAAGGTATATGTTTATGTTTGTGTCGCTAAGAGTGGATAAGCATTTGTAAGAGCACCACCACGGATATAGCGAGTACTTTATTTATTTATTCATCATTAAAGTTGTCCATTATTTTACTATACTCGTTTTCTGTTCGTATCTCAACCTCGGTGGTGGAGGGCCAAGTGGTAATAGTAGCAATAGTGTCGATACCCAAGTGGTGTCGTGGTGGCAGCATAGAAAGTAGATAGAAAGTAGTAGATAAGAAGGGTAGAGTTAATACCGAAACGGTACAGTGATGACAGCAGTGTCAATTTAAGTAACATTTACCTACGGTACAGTGGCAGTGAAACAATGACCCTCGGTACACATACACATAGGTAGATGCACACATAGGTAGGTACGCACACATACACATGCACACACATGAAGGAGAGAGAGAAATATCAGTGATTATTAATTGTTAGTTATTCATATTAATTAAATAATATATCTAAGTGTTAAAATAATTATATATTAGTAATTTCTAACTAACCTGTACACACACACACACACACACACACACACACACACATACACACACACACACACACACACACACACACACACACACACACACACACACAACCTTCCTTTTCTTAAACAAACTAACATAATAAAAATTTAATAATATAAATTTTTAAATAAATCTTAATTAATTATACTTATAACATGACCTCACCCACTAATTACCTTGTTAATTATATGTTAATTATACATAATTAACAACATAATTACCTTCCCAAGCTTGTTGGAAGTCATCATAACCTGAAAAAAAATGAAAAGATTAATTTTTGGAAAACATTATCCTCTTATTTTCAAAACAAAACTATATTATTCTGATGTATTTTAATATGTTTTAAACTAATATGATAACCGTTTCTCGGCAAAATGATCCAACCAAAAATAAATCAAACCTAACCATACCTAACATCCTAACCGCAGGTGTCGCCTCCTGGACACCAGTAATTATTGACATTTAAATATTATGGTTATTTATTAATTTGTTTACCTAGTTCAATTATGTATAAAAAACAAACAAATCAATACTTACACAGAGAGAGAGATTTTTATGTTCATAGTGACCGTTTAATATAAAAAAAAGCCTATCAAAATGCAGCCTAATCACCCGTACCCACAGTAGATATATTTTAACTGCATTCTGACTAAAGGTGTTAGTTTAGTTAACTAGTTTGTAAGATTATTAACCTAACACTCAGTGGCAAAACAGTACAAAACTATAAGTTAGGTTAGGTTAGGTTGGAGCGGGGAAGCTATACCTATAAGTTAGGTTGATTATGTTATGTTAGGTTTGGCTACGTACGGTTAGATTCAGTTATATAAACTTACCCAAAAGTTAGGCACATGCCGTATATATACGTGAACACTTACAGTTACAGCTGCCGTACCTGTAAGCCGTGCCTATAAGTGCTTACAGATACAGAAGCCACAGCCCGTTGTCATCCTGTACCATACCTGTAACCACTGCCTAACTAACCTTAACCTGAACCACGCATCAGTTCTTCCTAACCTAACTTGGGTGACTTAGGTAACTAGTATTCAGGGATTAAGACTGTTGGCTAATATTCACCAAATACATCATCCCATATATATCAGTGTTCCTTAGGCTTATTAAATGAATCTTAACTTAACTTGATTTGAACTTAATCTCAACCTAACTCAATCTTAACCTAACTTCAATCTAAATTAATCTTAACCTAACTTGATTTGAACTTAACTTCAACCCAACTCAATCTTAACCTAAGTTCATTCTAACTGAATTTTAACCTAACTTCAACCTAACTGAATGTTAACCTAACTTGATTTGAACTTAATTAACCTCAACCTAACTCAATCTTAACCTAATTTCAACCTAATTGAATCTTAAACTAACTTGAATCTAACTGAATCTTAATCTAAATTGAACCTAACTGAATCTAACCCTAACTTGAACATAATCTGAATCTAACTCAATCTTAACCTAATTTAAATCTAACTGAATCTTAACCTAACTTTAACCTAATCTGAATCTAACTCAATCTTAACCTAACTTAAACCTAACTGAATCTTAACCTAACTTGAACCTAACTGAATCTAAACCTAACTTGAACCTAACTGAATCTTAACCTAATTTGAACCTAACTGAATCTAACTTGAACCTAACTGAATCTAACTTGAATCTAATTTAATCTTAACCTAACTTGAACCTAATTGAATCTTAACCTAACTTGAACCTAACAAACTTAACCTAACTTAAACCTAACTGAATCTTAATCTAACTTGAATCTAACTCAATCTTAACCTAATTTAAACCTAACTGAATCTTAACCTAACTTGAACCTAACTGAATCTTAATCTAATTTGAACCTAACTGAATCTTAACCTAACTTGAACCTAACTGAATCTTAACCTAACTTGAACCTAACTGAATCTTAATCTAACTTGAAACTAACTGAATCTTAATCTAACTTCAATCTAACTGAAACGTTACCTAACTTAAACCTAACTGGACATTAACCTAACTTCAATCTAACTGAATCTTAACCTAACTTCAACCTAACTGAATCTTAACCTAACCTGAATCTAACTGAATCTTAATCTAAATTTAACCTAACTGGATCTTAATCTAAATTGAACTTAACTGAATCTTAACCTAAATTGAACCTAACTGAATCTTAACCTAACTTGAACCTAACCTTAATCTAACTCAATCTTAACCTAACTTCAATCTAATTGAATCTTAACCTAACGTGAACCTAACTGAATCTTAATCTAACTTCAACCTAACTGAATCTTAACCAAACTTCAACCTAATTGAATCTTAATCTAACTTGAACCTAAGTGAATCTTAATCTAAATTGAACCTAACTGAATCTTATCCCAACTTGATTTTAACTTAATCCTAACTCAATCTTAACCTAACTTAACTCTAACTCAATCTTAACCTAACATTTTTTTTTTTTCATCCTTAGATAGGCTTGTGTATATAACTTTACAGTCTCGTTAAGGATAGTGAATCTTAACCTAACTTAAACCTAACTTAACCTAACCAAACTTAATAGTTATGTATATTCACAAGATATCAATGATCATACAATATAGAAAATAATATTGAGTGTGTGTGTGTGTGTGTGTGTGTGTGTGTGTGTGTGTGTGTGTGTGTGTGTGTGTGTGTGTGTGTGTGTGTGTGGCAGACACAGATAGTAACAATACAATCATCACATTAATAATAACAGTAATAATAACTTACTTGCGGTTTAACGGCGTATTATTAGTAGTTGAGGTTGTAATTAGTGTTTTAATGGCGTTATTATGGTATTTAGGAGGTGTGGGGATTGTGTATAGCTGGAGGTTGTTGTTGTTGTTGTTATTTCAGGGCTGCGAGGATCCCTTGGGGAACACTATGAGCCCTGGTGATGTCCTATGATGGTATCACAGGCGCGGTAGTTGACCTGTCCTCCGTAGGTAGACACAGGTGAGGTGGATGACAGTGTGTTGTTGGCGGGAGGGACAGACCCCAGCCGCCGCCAGCCGGGTGGACAGGTCAAAGGTGTTATGTTCAGAGCGAAGAGTTGAGGCTGGAGCACTATACGGTGGGAGTGGAAGCGTGGACACTGCAGCAGAAAGTGTTCAATAGTCTCTGGACGTTCCTGCACCAGGGAGGGAGGGAGAGAGAGAGAGAGAGAGAGATCATTAGAGATAGAGATAGCTTACCTCTGACCATTTCGTCAGTAGTGGTTTAGAGCGAGCCTTCCACATCCTCTCGCTCTAATGAAGAGAGTTCCGTACTTTGCCGAATCAAACCAACGTGGTAAAAATATATCCATCAAAATGTTTCTTCGACAATTCTGCGGAAAAAAATAAATTGTCACAAAAATATTTCCCCGTAAATGTCTTTTCCATAATTGTTTCTCTCTAAATTGTTTCCCTATAAATGTTTCCTTAGCAATTCTGCGGAAAAAATATATTATACGTTCAAAATAATGGTTAAAAAATATATTATTTTCAAAAGTATAATTTGAATGAAAAATTAATCAATAAATAAATAAATAAATAAACTTAACCTAATGATATTTAGGTTTTGCGGATCAGTTCAAACCTCATTTTTTCCAGCTTAGGGTCGGCCGCTAGGGTTGCTTGGGCCGCGGGCAAGAAGGACTTAAGATCAAACTCAAAATTAACTCTAGCCTGGGGGTGCGGACAAAATTTCTGCGGTCCTGCCGAAAAATTAAAATAAATAAATAAATAAAATAATAATAATGATGATATTAATGGTAGTAATGATGATAATGATGATAATGATGATAGTAATGATAATGAAATTGATGAATAAATGTATAATTGTTAGGTAAGATAAGTGAAAATAAAAAAAATAATGATAATAATGAAATATACATTAATAAATAAATAATTGTTATGTAAAGATGAGAGAGAGAGAGAGAGAGAGATAATTAGAGATAAAGATAGCTTACCTCTGACTGTTTCATCCTCTCGCTCTAATAAAGAGTTCCGTACTTTGCCGAATCAAACCAACGTGGTAAAAATATTTCCACCAAAATGTTTCCTCGTCAATTCTGCGGAAAAAAATAAATTGTCACAAAAATATTTCCCCGTAATTGTTTTCCCATAATTGTTTCATACATACACATAGGTAGGTACACACACATACACACGCACACACACACGAAGGAGAGAGAGAAATATCAGTGATTATTAATTGTTAGTTATTCATATTAATTAAATAATATTATCTAAGTATTAAAATAATTATATATTAGTAATTTCTAACTAACCTGTACACACACACACACACACACACATACACAACACACACACACACACACACACACACACACACACACACACACACACACACACACACACACAACCTTCCTTTTCTTAAACAAACTAACATATTAAAAATTTAATAATATAAATTTTTAAATAAATCTTAATTAATTATACTTATAACATGACCTCACCCACTAATTACCTTGTTAATTATATGTTAATTATACATAATTAACAACATAATTACCTTCCCAAGCTTGCTGGAAGTCACCATAACCTGAAAAAAAAATGAAAAGATTAATTTTTGGAAAACATTATCCTCTTATTTTCAAAACAAAACTATATTATTCTGATATATTTTAATATGTTTTAAACTAATATGATAACCGTTTCTCGGCAAAATGATCCAACCAAAAATAAATCAAACCTAACCATACCTAACATCCTAACCGCGGGTGTCGCCTCCTGCACACCATTAATTATTGACATTTAAATATTATGGGTATTTATTAATTTGCTTACCTAGTTCAATTATGTATAAAAAACAAACAAGTAAATACTTACACAGAGAGAGAGATTTTTATGTTCATAGGACCGTTTAATATAAAAAAAAGCCTATCAAAATGCAGCCTAATCACCCGTACCCACAGTAGATATATTTTAACTGCATTCTGACTAAAGGTGTTAGTTTAGTTAACTAGTTTGTAAGATTATTAACCTAACATTGTGGCAAAACAGTACAAAACTATAAGTTAGGTTAGGTTAGGTTGGAGCGGGGAAGCTATACCTATAAGTTAGGTTAAGAACATAAGAAATTAGGAGACTGCAAGAGGCCAGTTAATGACCTATATGAGGCAGTTCCTTGTCCCCCACCCTTGGAATAATCCAATATTTAGCCATCCCACCTGTCATCCCTATCCATACTCTCATCCAGCCGTCTTTTAAAGCTACCTATTGACTCAGCACTTACTACGTGTCTATCCAGCCTATTCCAATCGTTCACGACTCTGTTTGTGAACCAATATCTACCTATGTCTGTCCTGAATCTAAGTTTTTCTAGCTTGTACCCATTTCCATGCGTCCTATCCTGGGTACTAAATTCTAAAACCTGATCAATGTTTCCCTTATTAATTCCTTTTACCCATTTGAAAACCTCAATCATATCCCCTCTTCCCCTCCTCTCTAGGGAGTGGAGATTAAGACGTTTTAACCTATCTTTGTAGGTTAAATTTCTCAGCCCCTGAATCATCTTGGTCATTCTTCTCTGAACTGCCTCCAAGGAGCCTATATCATTCCTATAATAAGGGGACCAAAATTGAGCTGCATAATCTAGGTGGGGTCTAACTAGCGCTAAATACAACCTCAGAATGACCTCAGAACTCCTATTTGTCACACACCTACTAATAAATCCCAGTATCTTGTTGGCTCTATTTCTAGCTATAATACACTGTTCCCTGGGGCGCAAGTCACTGCTTATTTGAACTCCTAAATCCCTCACACTATATGACCTTCCTAAGGTAGTGTCATTTATTGTGTAGTCTACAGACCTATTTCCTTTACCTACGCTCATAATGCTACACTTGTTAACATTGAACTGCATCTGCCATTTCTCTGACCAGTCGTACAGCCTATTTAAGTCATCCTGCAGCATCCTAGCATCGTCTAAATTCTTTACCTGTCTTCCTATCTTTGTGTTATCGGCAAATTTACTGATATCACTATTTATTCCTGTCTCTAAGTCATTTATATAAATTATGAATAACAATGGTCCTAGTACTGATCCCTGTGGTACCCCACTAGTAACATTACCCCATTCTGATTTCTTCCCATTAATTTGTATCCTCTGTTCCCTACCAATAAGCTATCCCCTAATCCATTCTAGTACCTTCCCACCTATGCCGTAAGCCTTAACTTTACTTAATAGTTTCCTATGGGGTACTCTGTCAAAGGCTTTACTGAAGTCCAGATAAACTATATCATACTCGTCCCCCTTATCTATTGTTTTAAATACTTTCCTATAGAAGGATAATAAATTTGTGAGGCATGACTTCCCCTTGCTAAAACCATGTTGACTATGTCTAATTAGCTTGTGTTCATCTAAATGTTTCCTAATTGCCCTTGCTATGATAGCTTCTAACATCTTGCCTACCACTGATGTTAAACTAATTGGGTGGTAGTTACTACTTTCTGCCTTATCTCCTTTCTTGAATATAGGAACTACATTTGCCTGCCTCCATAGCCTAGGAACTACTCCTGTGTCTAATGATTCTCTAAAAATCATTGCAATAGGATCAACGAGTTCTTCTCTACATTCCCTAAGAATCCTCGGAAAAATGTCGTCTGGCCCTGGAGATTTAGTCTTTTTAAGTCTATCTATTTCCTTGCTAACTACTTCCCTACTTATGTCCATTTCGCTTAATTTATCATCCTCTTGTCCCCTAAAGATCTGTACTGGCTCCAGTTCCCTACCCGACTCTTCTTGAAAAAATACAGACAAGAAGTATTTATTTAATTCCTTACTAATATCCTCACCATTTTCTATCAAACTGCCATCCATTCCTTTAAGAGATCCTATTCTTTCCTTTGTTTTAGCCTTGTACAACTGATAGAATCCCTTTGGATCCTGCTGGGCATCTCTAGCTATCTTAACCTCATAATTCCTCTTTGCAGTCCTAATATCCTTTTTAACCTTCCTAGCTAGGTCATTATACTGCCCTGTACTTCTCCCCTTTAATTTTCCTATAGAGTCCCCTTTTTAATCCAATTTCCCTTCTAATGTTGCTATTCATCCATTTTGGATAATTTTTATTTGACCTAATCCTAGGTATATGCTGTTCCTGCCCTGTATGAATTTCCCTTACTATGTTATTATAATGCAATTCTACCTCAATGTTTTGATCCTCCTCTCTGCCTACTTCTATACCCTCCCAATTTATACCCTGGAAATAATGTCTGAGGCCCTGGTAATTTCCTTTTCTAAAATCTGGTACTAAAGCAGTGTTCTGTTCTACCTGCCTCTTTGCATTAATCTTGAATCTAATTTCGTGGTGGTCACTAACATCAAATCTCGCTCCTATCTCAACCTGACTTTCCAAAGTTTCATTATTAGTTAAGACCAGATCTAAAATATTTCCCTGTCGTGTTGGTTCCCTTACAAGTTGTGTGAAAAAACCATCCTGGACGACATTTAAGAATTCCTCCGAGCACCCGTCTCCTGTCATACTATCCCAGTCTATTCTCCTATAATTAAAGTCCCCCATAATGCACACATTATTATACCTAGATGCCCTTGCAAGCTCCTGCATCAGGGGTGCACTAGCTGCTTCGCCTAAATCTGGAGGCCTATATATAATGCCTACAACTAACTTATTCCCTCCTATAATAATGTCAATCCATAATGACTCCGTATTCCTATCTGTTTTTATTGTGGTATTGACATAGCTATTTAATGTGTTTCTAACGTACAGTGCCACACCTCCCCCTCTCCTCCCTACTCTATCCCTGTGGAAAAAAGTGTACCCATCTATTCCTACTTCAGGTAAGAAATGTTTGCCTGCAATATCTAACCAAGTTTCTGTAATACCTATAATATCTAACTCTTCAACACATGCGATACCTCTAAGTGTGTCTATTTTATTTATTACACTTCTACTGTTTGTATAAAAGACACTTAGTTCATGCATCTCCCTCTCTTTACCCCGTCCTTTGTCACTATTACCCTTACCTCTATTAATATTTAGTTTCCCTGACTGGACTGCCTAACAGCCCTCTCAAGACACTCACTAAGTTCTTGATTATGTTATGTTAGGTTTGGTTAGGTACGGTTAGATTCAGTTATATAAACTTACCCAAAAGTTAGGCACATGCCGTATCTATACGTGAACACTTACAATTACAGCTGCCGTACCTGTAACTGTGCCTATAAGTGCTTAGAGATACAGCAGCCACAGCCCGTTGTCATCCTGTTCCATACAATTCGCCAATTTTCTAACCATAACCATAAAAACAGTGCCTCAAATCACATACTCTGTAACGGCAAAAAAAATGTTGAACCTTTAGAAATTGCACAAACTTTCAATGAATTTTTCACAAATATTGCACCTAACTTGGATCAAAGTCTACCGCCTTCCACCACAAATCCTCTCAGCTTCCTTAGAGGTGACTATCTGCATTCGATGGCAATTCCTATAATCATACCCCAGGATGTAATTAATGTAATCAACTCTCTAAAAAACAAAAAATGCAATGTACATGAAATTCCTGTATCTGTGTTAAAATCTAGCAAAAACCAATTTGCAATACCTTTGACTCTACTCTTCAATAATTCTATCAATAACGGTAAATTTCCTCAACTTTTTAAACACGCAACTGTTGTCCCCATTCACAAAAAAGGAGCTAAAGATGAACTAAGTAACTATAGACCAATATCTTTATTAAATATTTTTTCCAAGATTTTTGAAAAACTCATGAAGAAATTCCTAATAAACTTTCTAGAAAATCATAATATCCAGTTTGGTTTTCGCCAAGGCCTAAACACGTTTGATGCCCTAAGAACTTTCTCTGAAGAAATTTATAGCAGTTTGGACAAAAAACATTCACTATTAAGTATATTTATTGACTTCACCAAAGCTTTTGATACTGTTAGGCACGACATATTATTACAAAAACTATACTTCTATGGAATTAGAGGCATTATTCATGACTGGTTCCAAGATTATTTATCTCACAGGTCCCAATCAACAAAGTTTCAAAGCACCATATCACCGCCACTATCCATTCAATATGGTGTGCCACAGGGCAGTGTTCTGGGTCCGATTCTTTTTCTTTTATATATAAATGATATAAGTAATATATTTGCAAACTTTAAAACAATTATTTTCGCAGATGATTCAACCTTATATATCACTGGTGAAGATCCGACTAATATGATACATTTAGCAAACACTGACATGAAAATCCTTCATAAATGGTGTCTGAGTAATAGGTTAACAGTAAATTTAAATAAAACCTTTTATATGTTATTCACTAATAAACCACTATCAGTGCTTCCATCTTTATATTTTTCTCATAACACTATAACAAGAACTGACAAACACACACTACTGGGCATAACGTATGATGATACTATGACCTTTAAACACCACATAGCAAACCAAACCCTTAAATTATCCAGAATAGTATCTCTGTTATATCAAATTAAAGAATTAATGCCCATTGATGTTTTGAAAGTTGTATACAATGCCCATGTCTTACCACACCTATACTATTGTACACCTATCTGGTGCAATACCTATCCCACACACGTCTTACCACTGTTCAGACTCCAAAAGAAAATCATAAGAATAATTACTAATAGCGATTATTTTGCTCTCACACAACCTCTATTTAAAGAAACCAAATCATTAAAACTCTTTGATATTAATAAGCTACAGATTAGTACTTACATGTATAAAAAGGTAAAAAATGATACAGGTATGCACTTACAACCACAACATGCGTATTTCACCCGTAACAATGAAAAGTTACGTATACCTGCCCATAACTTAACACTTTTCCAACATTCACTTAATTATTCTGGACCTAAAACCTGGAATTCTATCCCTAACAGTATAAAAATCTTACCTTCTATACACTCCTTTAAAAAACAATTTAAAAAACATACACTCCTCAATTACTAAATGTACAAGTATGTCTGTGTTATTTCTTTTTATTTATTATTCTTTAATCATTTATTTGTCTTGCTGTCATTATGTGTTCTCACCCTATTGAGTTATTGTGTCATTCTATCACAAATATTTTATTTCTTTATTTATTAAGGTCATTATTACTTCATTTCCTTATATTAAGATTATTATTATTATCATCTCTATGTCATTATGTGTTCTCATCCTAGTGAGTTATTGTGTCATTCTATCATTCTATCCTTATATTAAGATTATTATTATTATTATTATTATTATTATTATCATTATCATTATCATTATCATTATTATTATCATTATTATTATTATCATTATCATTATCATTATCATTATCATTTATTATTATTATTATTATTATTATTATTATTATTATTATTATTATTATTATTATTATTATTATTATTATTATCATTACTACTACTACTATTATTATCATCATCATTATTATTATTATTATATATATTTTGTCTTATTTTCTTGTCTGTATGTTCAGTCTAGATACATAGTTGTGCTTGGTAATTATAATAGTATACTTATACATACTATAACAACACCTTATCCAGCACATAGTTTCCACTGCTGCCCAAAAAGCTGAAGCTTTAGATGGGCTCCCTACTTTTATATTCATTGCATATAACAATTTCTTCTTGTTTTTTGTTTTGTTTTACTAGGGATAATAAAATGTTTCAAATGTTTCAAATGTTTTGTAACCACTGCCTAACTAACCTTAACCTGAACCACGCACCAGTTCTTCCTAACCTAACTTGGGTAACTTAGGTAACTAGTATTCAGGGATTAAGACTGTTGGCTAATATTCACCATATACATCATCCCATATATATCAGTGTTCCTTAGGCTTATTAAATGAATCTTAACTTAACTTGATTTGAACTTAACCTCAACCTAACTCAATCTTAACCTAACTTCAATCTAAATTAATCTTAACCTAACTTGATTTGAACTTAACTTCAAACTAACTCAATCTTAACCTAAGTTCATTCTAACTGAATCTTAACCTAACTTCAACCTAACTGAATCTTAACCTAATTTGATTTGAACTTAATTAACCTCAACCTAACTCAATCTCAACCTAACTCAATCTTAACCTAACTTCAATCTAAATTAATCTTAACCTAACTTGATTTGAACTTAACTTCAAACTAACTCAATCTTAACCTAAGTTCATTGTAACTAAATCTCAACCTAACTGAATCTTAATCTAACTTGATTTGAACTTAATTAAGCTCAACCTAACTTCAACCTAATTGAATCTTAAACTAACTTGAACCTAACTGAATCTTAATCTAAATTGAATCTAACGGAATCTTAACCTAATTTGAACCTAACCTGAATCTAACTCAATGTTAACCTAACTTGAATCTAACTGAATCTTAACCTAACTTGAACCTAACTGAATCTTAACCTAACTTGAACCTAAATGAATCTTAACCTAACTGAATCTAACTTGAATCTAATTGAATCTTAACCTAACTTGAACCTAATTGAAACTTAATCGAACTTGAACCTAACTGAATCTTAATCTAACTTGAATCTAAATGAATCTTAACCTAATTTAAACCCTACTGAATTTTAACCTAACTTGAATCTAACTGAATCTTAATCTAATTTGAACCTAACTGAATCATAACGTAACTTGAACCTAACTGAATCCTAACCTAACTTGAACCTAACTGAATATTAACCTAACTTGAACCTAACTGAATCTTAATCTAACATCAATCTAACTGAGTCTTAACCTAACTTCAACCTAACTGAATCTTAACCTAACTTGAATCTAACTGAATCTTAATCTAAATTGAACCTAACTGAATCTTAACCTAAATTGAACCTAACTGAATCTTAATCTAACTGAATCTTAACCTAACCTGAATCTAACTCAATCTTAACCTAACCTCAATCTAATTGAATCTTAACCTAACTTGAACCTAACTGAATCTTAATCTAACTTCAACCTAACTGAATCTTAACCAAACTTCAACCTAATTGAATCTTAACCTAACTTGAACCTAAGTGAATCTTAATCTAAATTGAACCTAACTGAATCTTAACCCAACTTGATTTTAACTTAATCCTAACTCAATCTTAACCTAACTTAACTCTAACTCAATCTTAACCTAACATTCTTTTTTTTTCATCCTTAGATAGGCTTATGTATATAAATAAAGAGTTCCGTACTTTGCCGAATCAAACCAACGTGGTAAAAATATATCCATCAAAATGTTTCTTCGTCAATTCTGCTGAAAAAAATTAATTGTCACAAAAATGTTTCCCCGTAAATGTTTTTTCCATAATTGTTTCTCTCTAAATTGTTTCCCTATAAATGTTTCCTTAGCAATTCTGCGGAAAAAAATATATTATACGTTCAAAATAATGGTTAAAAAATATATTCTTTTCAAAAGTATAATTTGAATGAAAAATTAATCAATAAATAAATAAATAAATAAACTTAACCTAATGATACTTAGGTTTTGGGCACCAGTTCAAACCTCATTTTTTCCAGCTTGGGGTCGGCCGATAGGGTTGCTTGGGCCGCGGGCAAGAAGGACTTAAGATCAAACTCTAAATTAACTCTAACCTGGGGATGAGGACAAAATTTCTGCGGTACTGACGAAAAATTAAAATAAATAAATAAATAAAATAATAATAATGATGATATTAATGGTAGTAATGATGATAATGGTGATAGTAATGATAATGAAATAGATGAATAAATGTATAATTGTTAGGTAAGATAAGTGAAAATAAAAAAAATAATGATAATACTGAAATATATATTAATAAATAAATAATTGTTATGTAAAGATGAGAGAGAGAGAGAGAGAGAGAGAGAGAGAGAGAGAGAGAGAGAGAGAGAGAGAGAGAGAGAGAGAGAGAGAGAGAGAGAGAGAGAGAGAGAGAGAGAGAGAGAGATAATTAGAGATAGAGATAGCTTACCTCTGACTGTTTCATCCTCTCGCTCTAATAAAGAGTTCCGTACTTTGCCGAATCAAACCAACGCGGTAAAAATATTTCCACCAAAATGTTTCCTCGTCAATTCTGCGGAAAAAAATAAATTGTCACAAAAATATTTCCCCGTAAATGTTTTCCCATAATTGTTTCATACAAACACATAGGTAGATGCACACATAGGTAGGTACGCACACATACACACGCACATACACGAAGGAGAGAGAGAAATATCAGTGATTATTAATTGTTAGTTATTCATATTAATTCAAAAATATTATCTAAGTTTTTAAAATAATTATATATTAGTAATTTCTAACTAACCTGTACACACACACACACACACACACACACACACACACACACACAACCTTCCTTTTCTTAAACAAACTAACATATTAAAAATTTAATATAAATTTTAAAATAAATCTTAATTAATTATACCTATAACATGACCTCACCCACTAATTACTTTGTTAATTATATGTTAATTATACATAATTAACAACATAATTACCTTCCCAAGCTTGCTGGAAGTCACCATAACCTGAAAAAAAAATGAAAAGCTCAATTTTTGGAAAATATTATCCTCTTATTTTCAAAACAAAACTATATTATTCTGATGTATTTTAATATGTTTTAAACTAATATGATAACCGTTTCTCGGCAAAATGATCCAACCAAAAATAAATCAAACCTAACCATACCTAACATCCTAACCGCGGGTGTCGCCTCCTGGACACCAGTAATTATTGGCATTTAAATATTATGGTTATTTATTAATTTGCTTACCTAGTTCAATTATCTATAAAAAACAAACAAATCAATACTTACACAGAGAGAGAGATTTTTATGTTCATAGTGATCGTTTAATATAAAAAAAAGCCTATCAAAATGCAGCCTAATCACCCGTACCCACAGTAGATATATTTTAACTGCATTCTGACTAAAGGTGTTAGTTTAGTTAACTAGTTTGTAAGATTATTAATCTAACACTTAGTGGCAAAACAGTACAAAACTATAAGTTAGGTTAGGTTAGGTTGGAGCAGGGAAGCTATACCTATAAGTTAGGTTGATTATGTTATGTTAGGTTTGGTTAGGTACGGTTAGATTCAGTTATATAGACTTACCCAAAAGTTAGGTACATGTCGTATCTATAAGTGAACACTTACAGTTACAGCTGCCGTACCTGTAAGCCGT
>JAXIVD010003794.1:0-27500 GCA_036785275.1 Cancer borealis
ATAGGTCATTCGTCAAAGGTTTTTCCAGTATAGCATCGCCCTTAAATAAACTTTTGAAAAAGGACGTGCCGTTTCATTGGGGTGCTGGTCAAGAAGAAAGTTTCTGTAACCTTAAGTTTGCTCTGACCCACGCACCTATTCTCGCGTTCCCTGACTACGCTAAACCGTTTATATTATTCACGGATGCAAGTGCGTTAGGTCTTGGTGCCGTTTTAATGCAAACCGACGAGCGAGAGAAGAATAGTGCTATTGCTTACGCAATTCTGCGGAGTCTAATTACTTCGTGACTCACCAAGAGATACTCGCGGTAGTATGGGCACTCAAAACATTCCGTGATATAATCCTAGGTTACCATATCACGTGTTATACTGATCACGCGGCTGTCACCGAGCTTTTCAAGGGTCGCAATCTTACCGGTAGACTCGCGCGGTGCTACTTAACAATACAGGAATTCCATCCTGAATTAAAATACTTGCCAGGTCGAGCCAATAAATTGGCTCAAGAAATATACCTATTGGTGCTGTCGATCAAGCCACCAAACCGCTTGATAATTTTACTATGCAGGCTCTCGCTGAAGCTCAACGTCAACATAATGTATGGAGCAAGGTTGTGTATCATCTTGAATCCGGTGATGATGTTAAATTGCCTGAGCTACATATACCTCTTTCTCAGTTTTTACTCAATACGGATGGTGTTCTTTGCCGTCATTGGTCGAACAAGAAAAAACCGGTAACACAGTTAGTAATACCCGAGGTGTATGTACCGACAGTACTATATCAACTTCATAACACAGCAGTTGCCGGACATAAAGGGAAAGATCGTACCTTACGCGCTGCACGCTATCAATACTACTGGCCAACCATGAAAATGGATGTGGACGCACATGTGGATCAGTGTATTGAGTGTGCACGGAATAAGGGAACGGTGCCTAAACAAGCACCGATTTTTTAATATCCGCCACCCAATCAACCTTGGGATGTCGTTGGCATAGATTTACTGCAACTTCCGTTTAGTCGTCAAGGGTCCAAATATCTTCTCGTATGTGTCGACCATTTCTCACGATACATCGTTCTGGCTCCCTTGAAGGACAAAACAGCTTGCGCTGTTGCTCATGCACTCATTAGTAAAGTGTTTCTTGTTCATTCTACTCCAAGGACTATTCTTTCTGACAATGGTAAGGAGTTTAGAAATGCATTGCTGAGCGAAATATGTAGTCAATATACCATAAAACAAACTTTCATTACAGCCTATCATCCAGCCAGCAATGGTCTTGTAGAGCGCTATAACAAGAAAATTTTAGAAGTATTGCGGCCAGTGGTGGGTGGTTTGTTAGAAACTTGGGAAGATTGGCTTTCACATGTAGCAGCCAGTATTAATTCAAGTAACTGTGAGTCAACGGGTCACTCGCCTCACTATATACTCTACGGAGTAGAAATGAGACTCCCGACTGATCTCATAAGTTCGCCTCAGCCTCCTGTTTATAATGTGGATGATTATGGAAAATGTCAGCTTAAAGTTTTCTCAGATATTCACCAGGAAGTACAGAGGAACTTAAAAGAATCAAAAACAGCCATGGCAGAGAAGCAACATAAAAGAGCTTCTCCTGTTGAATTGCAAGCAGGCGATACAGTAATGGTTCAAGTACCTGAAAGGTCTTCTAAGCTTTCACCTAAATTTGTCGGACCGCGCCTGATTACTAAGCATATTAGTGGAAATAAATTTGAGGTGTTAGATCCGTGGCTGCAAACGCTGGAAATTATACATAGCGATCGTCTAAAACGGACGAAGGCCAAAATTAACATAAGCTTGGTAGAAACAGCTAATCTTACTAACGCTGTGCATCTTAATACTAATACCACATCTCAACCCACTAAATCTCATGGTTACAATCTACGTTCTCGCAAATAATTTCTTGCTGAATGCTATCTAATGAAGTAGTTTATTTCCATACTTTCTTATTTCTGCTTGTTTCAGAGATGTATGCTATCATCATTCTCCTGCTCGCTCTGACTTCTACTCAAGCTCGAGATCCTGCTTATCTGAAGCCAGGAGCTCTCACTGCCAACATAGGCCGACTTTCTTTAATCCAGTATTATTTGTGGGTTCGTTATCCATATACTGAGCTTAAAGCAGATGTATTATTGCACATTAATGCGTATGAAATTTAAATCTATTAAGCTCATGATGTCCGACGGCATATGACATCGTTTAAGCCTCTATTCATAATTTCATATGATATTCTTAAGACAGCTTATATTTGTATCAAGGCAAGCAATTTGTCATTTTCTACTAATCTCAATGGGCATATACCGATACATACTTTCATTTGAATGTACCAAACAATAGGCAAATCCATGTAATGTATAGAAAATTTTATTTTGTGTCGCAGACTTAATTTTTTCCAGTACGACAACTATATCCTCGGCTACTGGCAGCAAACCACAATAAACACTAGCAGGCTATTCAGAGCAACTCCTGATGGCATTGTCAGCTGCAAATGTCGTGGCAAGGGTTTATTAGAAGTAAAATGTCTCCATAGTGATAAATACCAGTCTTTTTAATGGCGCTTAGTATACTACGTCGTACGTCTGGCAGCGGTGCTGTTTTTGTTTTCTTCACTGATCACCTTCGTATATAAGACGTGACAGTGATTTCCAATATTTTTTAACACACTCAGATAAAATGTATAAGCCGAAATCAACATCCTTTTATTTTTACTGCTCATACTTACTGAAAAAATAATAATGACCTAATTGTAGCTTTATCTTATAATACAATTAACAAAGCCTTATCATGCACCAGTAAGTAAGAATAATAACATTAAGATTATGTTTTTAATTTTAAATACACATGTGCAGTAATTCATGTCGTATTTTTTCTGCAGATCGGCTTCTAAATTAACTAAGTCACCCCTTTGCCCCGGAGAAGCGGAGAAAATTTTAATTTCTAGCGCTGATAGGTGTCTACGACCCTAGCTGCGAACAGGCTAATTGGCGGTTGACTATTACGTAATGTGAGTTTGAGGGATGGTGGGGTACCCTACCACGCCTCAAATTATCAACGTAGTTAACTTGTCTTTTATCGCGTAAATATTAGTCGTACAGAAAAAATGCACTTATGCTAATTTATGTAATTTTAAAGGTTCTATCAAATCATGTAATTTAATCTAAATTTACGCCAAAAACTTCTTCTTTTTATGTTTTCATTATTTATAAACTGTTTACATGTTCTGATGGTCCAAAAAATATATATATTTATTTCCTTATTTTAATTATTCGCAGATTTTTTGACTTAAACTCCATAGTTTTCGTTTTTACAAAACGAAATGTTAAATACTAGTTTGACAAAAATTATGTTAAATAGTTATTTTCTTACCTTCAAAGGGCCTTTCAGCTGGTGTAGTCTGATTTTGAATAACGCTAATAGTTTTAAAAAAAAAAAAATTTCGATGGTCATTTATCATTGAGTTTCATTTTCAATAGAATGAAAAGAAAGCTTGTGTCATTTAACTTCCCTAATTACTCCTAGTAATTTTACGTCAATTTCATAGTTTTCGAGTTATAAGGTAAAAACTTTAACGATTAGTTTGACAGAAAAAATGCACCTATAATCATTTAAATAATTTTAAAAGGCGTATCAGCTAGTGTAGTTATTTTTTTTATTTTACTCACAGGTTATGAAAATAAAAAATTCCTTCATTATATAAAGAGTAATTTCATTTTTAAATGTTGCAACAGAAAGTTGGATTCCTATTCACTCTTTGTCTACTCGTAGTCATTGTACGTATACCTTATGGTTCTCGAGCTATAATGAGAAAATCAGTTTTGTGTTAAAAAATTAACTATGGAAAAAAATATACTTGGTTTGTATAACATGTACCCTGTTTTGAGACGAGTTTTATAATTTAATTTGACCTCTTAATATTATCAGATTGTCTTCATTTACCGATATGTTGTAGGGAATGTTGTAGTGTACATTCCACATCATTGGTCTGCCATATACACCATATATTTTCTGAATTATTCATATATATGTGTTTTATGTGTTGAGTTACCCCTCTTTGCTAGAGGGTAAGGTACTTGGAAATACAGTTTTCTTTGTTAACTTGAAGGGGTAACTTAACTATTTTACTATATGATTTCTATGAATAGGCTTCATACTCGTAAGTATTATTATTATTATCATTACTATAATTATTAGCAATCGGTAATTTTTGCATTTTGTTAAAAAATTGCAAAAATATGGAAAAACTAGAAACTTAAAAATAAACGGCTCTCAAAAAACTCAAACGGCTCTCGAAAAAGATCCGGCTCTTCTCGTTCACCTGGAAGAGCCGGCTCTATGAACCGATTCGTTCACGAGCGCCCATCACTACCACGCTCTGCTTGCAGCCTTGCAGGTTTGTAAAAATTGCTCCACAAAATTCCTCAATATTTGTGAAATCCAGTGCCTCTCAACATTCTTATATAGCCCATAATCTTCCCCAGTAACCTGACAATACATGTAAACCTCTGTTGAAATCTATTATAAGTGGATAATATTAATTTCCTTCTCTCAAGAAAGGACGGCGGAAGCATGAAACCACATGGTGTCCTATTTCCCCCATAATTATATTCCATTGTGGACCATATACCTTTTTTTTTTGTTCATTGTAATGTTCATGTTATAGTGACTATGTGTTAACTTCTGAGTTAGGGAAGTGATTAATTTTTTAATTAATTAATTAATTAATTTTTTTTTTTTTTTTTTTAAGGCCAGAGAAAAGTAACCATGTGTTATGTAAGATGGTCTGAGAGATCCAGCCGATATGTTCATGTGTAATAATCTCCGATGTTGCGTAGGGGAAGAATCGAAATGAGGAATATTGAATAACAAATTGATGTAACCAGAAATTAATGTTTTCACCCTAGTTTAGAAAAAAAAGACGGAGGACTGAAGGTCCTCCGTTATGTGGTAGCGTGCCTTAATGAAACAATTAAATGAGGCACATGTTATGTGGTAGCGTGTCTTAATGAAATAATTATATGAGGCATTGAATCTCAACAATAGTAAACAGTAGTTACGGAAGTCACGGCGACCAACCACACTCAACAAGCTTCACGTTTCAGCTAAGTCTAGGAAGCCCTAGCATTTTCACTTTAGTGAGCACGAGCGGCTGCACTGTCTTGCTTCTAGTTCACTCTATAAACGTATAAAAACATATATGGGGAGAGGATGTTTTACATGTTATAATGCGGTGGTGGACTACACGTATGGGCCAGGTTCAAGAACAACATTTTTCATCGAGATGTGATGGAGCATAAGGCGCCTGACTGTGTGGTATACCATGTGGTAGGTTTCAAGAAGGGTAATTTGTCAACACGATGGCCATGGCGCACGACATCGAAGGCAAAAGTAGCAACATTCACCAGCAAGTGTGTGGTGGTGTGATTGGTATGCTTAACTAGGCGGGAAAAACGTAAATATTGCTCAGAAAAAAAGTTTCCCAGGTTCCGCACTCCATCAACCTGTCCACTTCTAAGGTAAAATTTGGATTTTTCTCGATTTTATTATAATACTAGACTATTGTTATCAATCATATAGGATGTCACTGTAGAAATTAAGGTAATCAATAAGTGTGTTATTCCAAAATAAGGTCTTATATTTCCCGTAACATGAGTGGGCATAACCTTGTCTAACAGGGTAAATGTTCAGTTATTTGCCCATCTCATAATTGGATACACTGGCTATTTATTTCTGGGCAAAATATAGTGCTTTTTAATTTGGAAATAGTTTTTTTTGTCGGAAATTTTAAAAAGTTACTTATTGCAATTTCATCACGAAGCTGCAACTTGGCCAATTTCAGAAAATCAGCTATTTCCAAACGATAAATCCACCATATTTTGCCCAGAAATAAATAGCCAGTGTATCTAATTGTTAGACGGGCAAAACAAAGCGTCCTCGCTCGTTATAAACTAACCTAACCTAGCTAGGTTAGGTTAGTTTGGTTTGGTTAGGTTAGGTTAGGTTTCTTTTGGTTAGGTCTGGCAGTACATCTAAGTGTTGCTTTTACACTTTTGATGGTTGGAACTAATAGATCTCATCATTTCAAGCATTTTGAACCCGTTTCACGCGTGAAAATAAGTTAGTGCCAATTTTATGGATTTTTATCGGTTTGTGTTTTTCGAGTGATGGTGGTACATGGACGTGTTTATAACGGGTGAGGACGCTTTGTTTTGCCCGTCTGACAATTAGATACACTGGCTATTTATTGCTGGGCAAAATATGGTGCATTTATCGTTTGGAAATAGCTGATTTTGTCTGAAATTGGCCAAGTTGCAACATCGTGATGAAATTGCAATAAGTCACTTTTTAGCAATTTCCGACAAAAAAAACTCCGAATTAAAAAGCACCATATTTTGCCCAGAAGTAAATAGCCAGTTTATCCAATTATGAGATGGGCAAATAACTGAACATTTACCAAATTACCTCCCTTGTTAATGCAGGTAACCCGGGATAGTCTCCTCGAACTGTTAAGCAATTGAGGAGAAGCTGGGACCACATTAAGAGAAAGTAGGTCTAATCTGCACGCACACCAGAGGTCTGACAATTGATAATCATATTGGAAAATCTTATCTTTTATTTTTCTTAATTTGTTGGTTGAAATAATGGTTGTTTTTTATTTCAAAGAATTTAAATGTTATTTTAATAAACATGTTTTCTAAGGAAATATACATACTTTAAAGTAAAACTTCCCGTGTGTGACTAGTACCTTCTTTTCTTGTAGATTCTAAATAGAATACAATTGTACTAAAAATTTTAACTTATGAAAATACAATTTTCAGTAGCATGGACAACCTCAAATACTATGATTTATTCTGCTACAGTCTTCTCCCTTCAACACAATACATCTTCCAGCAAATCATACATCCCTTGGATCAGTGCATCAATGAGGAGTGCACTGGCAGACAAGGACAGTGATGAAGGTCCACAGGACACCAGGTGCTTATGGAAATAATCTATTGGCAATTTCAGACCTGGTTTGTCCTCCCACCACACTGTCCCGATGGTCTGGCTCAGGGATGCCTTGCTAGTGGTTCTTCTCCACATTATCAGGGCTTTCCTCCAAAGGCAATTTATTTCGAATTGCAATGTTATGGAGGACAGCAACTGACGTAATGATGTTATTTGCTGTCCCTACATCAGTCCTAATAGTCTTTGAGAGGACAGCAAATCTCTTCAACACTCCAAAGGCCCACTCAATGCAATTTCGAGTTGCGACTTGTGTCACATTAAAGCGATGTTGGTGTGGGGTATTTGGGCTGCCATAAGGAGTGAGGAGGTAGCTTTGCAGTGGATTGGCACTATCTCCCAGCATAAGCCTTGGTACTGTCCATCTTGGAGAGCCTGGCAGAAACAAGATGAATTGAAAATTCTAGAGTCATGTGCACTACCCCACCAGTTCACCACAAGAGTAGTGAAAACAAGGGAGGCATTACACACGGCCATAACGTTAAGCGCAAAGAAGTCCTTGCGACAACGATACAGCTCGGCTTCATCTCCGCCAGGGCTCCTGATTGATATCAGAGCACCATCAATACAGCCAATGCAGCCCAATATCTGCACTATAGTTGAAAAGGCCTGCATCTCAAGATGCTCTTCTGCTGGGGTAGGAAACCTTATGTGCCTTGAAGCTATTTTGGTAATGGCACAGGTTACCCTCCTCACACACTGACACCCATTGGCCTTGGACATCTATGCTGTGTCTGCAATTGTTAGCTGCATGTCACCTGTTGCTAGGTAACGAAGAGCAGCTAACAATTGCAGTCTTGGAGTGATATGGAGACCTGCCAGAAAAAAAATTTACATAATATTTTGGTGTGTACCAAATCTAATTATAATCCTTGAATCCTTGAATTATATGGAATGAACCTAAAAAGTATATGAGTTTATGTAAGTCCACATCACTGCTTGCCATTTTGACTACTAATGCTATTGATACCTGCTATTTGGGCTCTTCATATCTACGATAAAATACAAAATGTGTGATAAATACTGAGAAACTCATAGGGGCCACATTGCAATCTGTAGCCATCAGTGATGTTTTTAATATGACAAAGCTACAATCTATGTCTAAAATTGAAAATTCTTGGTTAGATTAGGAGATAGCAGCCATATTTAAATAAGATATAGCTTATACTTTTTATAAACTGGTTTAAAGATTTTGGATGACATATACATATTGATTGGTATATATGGTCTTACCCCTTCTGTTTATTGAGGTAGGAAGGTGCCGACATAGTTCATTGAGAAGGTTTGTCACACAATCCTTCGAGAGGTGAAATCTCTTATCGGTGCACTTATCAAAAGAATCTATCCTCTGCTGGAAGATACGTCGTCTGCGTCTAGGATGTTGAGGCTGAAGGACTGCACCCACATCAATAACGTTGAAAACTTGATCAATTACTGCAACGTTGTCCATGCTGCAGAAAACACATTTTTAATTAGAGCAATCAATATCTACAATAACATGAGTTCAAGGCTCGCGCTGGTGCTCGCCATTTTCGCCATATACGATAAAATAAAGACAATAGGGATAATTGTATCACATCGATGAATGTTCTTGGAGACCGGATATTGTATTCTGTATTCTGTCAGACTACACGGATCTAAACAATCCGCGCACATTGACAGAATCCACTCACCTTAAGCACAGCATGTCACGCAAAGTACAGCACATATATAATATATATATATATATATATATATATATATATATATATATATATATATATATATATATATATATACATATATATATATATATATATATATATATATATATATATATATATATATATATATATATATATATATGTTTTTTTTATTTGGGTACAAAGTTGGCTAAAAGTTTTAAATGCCCTGTATGACTGTAAAGTGCTATAGATCAATGGGTGAGTATATGATACTAATCTATTCTATTTTGATGATAGTCTTCAGTCAGAACATGTAAAATGTATCTTCTCTTTATATGGACTAGCAACAAATGTTATATTTTATGAAATGCTTACAGATACGGCAGCCTTACTCCGTAGTCATCCTCTATTCGTACGGCTGCTGTATCTGTAACCTAACCTCATTAACCGTCAGTCTCCTCACACACCAAAAAAGACAACCTTCACTTACCCAACCTAGTCTACTTTTATGAAGGTTGTTTCAAAGCTAACAACAGGTTTCCATAGTTTTTAGGGATATTTAATTAAAATATTGGGACCATTATTTCTCAGAATTAGTGTACAAAGTTTAAAACATTTCCCTGCTTATATATGCATTGATATTTTCACTATGCTTTCTTTTTCCCACATTGTTTAATTTGATTGGCAACAATTGTTTGTTTTCTGATAACCTAACCTAACCTAACCTAACTTAACTTAACCTAACTTAACTTAACTTAATTAACCGTCAGTCCCTTCACACACCAAAAAAGACAACCTTCACTTACCCAACCTAGTCTACTTTTATGAAAGGGGTTTCAAAGCTAACAACAGATTTCCATAGTTTTTAGGGATATTTAATTAAAACATTGAGACCATTATTCCTCAGAATTAGTTAATAAAGTTTCAAACATTTCCCTGCTTATATATGCACTGATATTTTCACTATGGTTTCCTTTTCTCATACTGTTTAATTTGATTGGGGCAAAAACATACTTTTGACTCATTACAAGTTAATTTTTACAATAATAATGCAAGCAGTAAGAGAACGGGCCTGGATGGTCTGTATTTAAACACCTTCCTACTTTAAGTCAATACATCATTTCTACATGACGGCTCACTAAATCTATTCTAACCACAAGTTTCTATTGCTAGTAAAGTTGAAATTTAATTTTTTCTCCAAAGAGCCTTGAATTGTTGCTGATGTGTTAGATAAGATGCCAGCCATGGGGTGTACCATGGAGTGTGTCAATGCGTTTGTAAAGGGATCGCAACTCTGATACTGAAAATCATTAATTATTTGCTTACGAGTAAAAAAATCAAGTAGATAGGATATGAATCTGCAAAAACGTTTAAGAGTGTACCTATTACGATTTCAACCCATGGAGTGCCTCGTCGCACGGGGATAGCTGCACCATGAAATTCTCCCATCACACCACCCCACATCGAGCACTCCATGGCCAAAAATGTCTTCTTGAAACTGAACCATGCGGTTCCAATGCAGAAGTGCCCCATCAGGCTATGACGAGCTGTTCTTGAAACTGGCTCTATGACAAACGTGTAGCAATCTGTGTATGACGAAAGCTGGTCGGTGAGTGTTTTAGCCCTCTCTCTATAACTTGGTATTGATATCACTTTATATTGATATATATTACCACGGCAGAACCGTAAACCTACTTTTAGGCTAGTTCTGAGCTAACACTTTTTTTACTGACCTGTCGAAGACGAAGGTGGGTGAGTGAGTGTTTTAGCCTTCCCTGTATGCCCGCCTTGTCGCATAGCCAGGATGTAAGGGTTGCCACCTCATCTATATTCTGATATATACCCCAAATGCTGGTTAGGCCAAAGGAGCTATTTAAGACTGCCCTTATTATTGACCTTTTAAGTGAGATGATTGATTAAATAGAAAAAGGGAGGGAAAATTTTTTATGCTGTTCTTACCTTTCGGGATTTAAAGAAAATTCCTAGTTTTTACTAACGGAATGATCGTTTCCCCCTGTCATTCATAACTAGGCAATTATGGGGATTAGATATATACACGACTGTAATGCAAATAACTATTCACTATGACAGTGTCTATATACACGACTGTAATGTAAATAACTATTCCCTAGGCGGAGTGGAAAACGTTGGGCAGTCTCCTTACACCCATGCCCTTGTCCACCCAGCAGTGAATGGTTACCAGATATTAGCCAGGGATTGTGACCTGCCTTCTGGGATGGTGACCTGGCACCTGCCTCAGCGAGGTGTGCAAGGGTGCCAATACGAAGGCTATACCCACGATCCCAACAGTATAGTATGGAGTATGGATAGTGTCTATGTACACGACTGTAATGCAAATAACTATTCATTATGACAGTGTCTATATAAACGACTGTAATGCAAATAACTTCACTATGACAGTGGCTTGCCCACAAACATGGTGGTTGTTTACATCCTGGCATAAGGTTGTGGCGTCACTGCAGGAGCTCTATACATAGTGTACTCAACACATCTGTGAAGGTTTCAGGCAGTGCTCACCATTATTTACCTCGCAAAACTTCTTTGAAGTTATGTTAGGTTGGTTAGGTTATGTTGATTTATGTTTAGGTTAAGATTGTTAGGTTAGGTTACAGTTATGTTATGGTTAGGTTAGGTTAGGTTATATAAGATTTATACATTTTATAATTCAAAAGTTAGGGTTCGCAACTTGTATTTTTTTCTGGATTTGGGTAATGAAATTATAAATATTATATAACCGAACTCAACTTAACCGTAATATAATCGTAACCTAACCTAACAACTTTAACCTAACCATAACTTAACCTAACCAACCAAACCTAATATAACCTAACATAATTTCAAAGATGTTTTGCGAGGTAAATAATGGTGAGCACTGCCTGAAACCTTGACAGGTGTGTTGAGTGCACTATAAAAGACCCTGACCATCACAGATGGCGGCAGAGACATCAAATTTGAGATAGCTAACCTCACTCAACCTCCCGAGTTGATCACAACGCTTGGGGAGTGTCTGTCAAATGCTGGGTTGTATTAGTCGATGATCCCACTTACATGTTCGGCAGGATTTGCCCAGTATCCCCCAAAATGTCAACACAGGACATACTAACCAACCTAACTGTGCTTGACAAGACCCCAACTCAGGTAATTGACGCTTTCAGACTCTCAGCTTTTGTGAGGGACCGGCAGACGATGGCCAATATGGCCATTCGTATTAAGTTTAAGGGGCCCCTCCCTGATAGGATTGCTTTAAACTCAGTGGTGTACTGCATTAGGTCCCACACACTCCCCGTCCTCAGGTGCACCCGCTGCCTTCTATTTGGCCTTGGCAACATCTGTATCGGCAAAAAACGCTGTGGGAGATGCAGTTGTTACCATGATGCCGAGGCTTGTACCCGCCCAAGTCGTGTTTTTTCTGTGGTAACAATCACCTATCTATCTATTGGTTAATCCAATTATCTTTCCAATATTTTCAAAAATGATCTTTTTTTATTAAAAAATTATTTGATGACATTTTACTGCAAAATTATTAGTCCAAGAGCAAATATGCATAGAGACAAATCTATAGAGTTTGACAAGATCTATTGGTTAGTGCAATAATCTTATCAATATTTTCAAAAATAATTTTATTGATAAAAAAAATATTTGATATTTTACTGCAAAAATATTAGTCTTAGAGCAAATATGCATAGAGACAAATCTAGAGTTCGATAAGATCTATCAGTTAATGCACTAATCTTACCGATATTTTCAAAAATATTTAATATATATATATACAGTGGTCGCGGAAAGTTTGGGCCCAAAATTACAGGCACCCAAACTTCCCGCTATTATCAAAACACACGAAAAATACCAATTTCCGACCAAACTTTTTGCTATATTTTAATGCTAGGGTTTGTACCGCTATTTAGGCGAGACAATACGCACGATTTGGCAACTCGGATTAGTCGCTCCAGGGAGCACGTGGCGACAGTGTGTAAACATCTCACGCGGATTAGTCGTTTTTTTGCTTTGGTCTCTGTGTTTGTGCCTCAATATCTCTGTAATGGAACGTGGTAAAGAGCTGGGAAGAGACACAATTGTTGCTATTATAATCTTCTCTAAGGAGGGTAATAAGTGTAAAGATATAGCCACTCGTGTGGGAATAGGAGTGCGGCAAGTTCAAAAGTGGACCAAGAAATTTAGAGACGGAGGAGGTGAGGATTTTTCTACTCCCAAGCCTCGCTCTGGTAGGCCAAGGAAGATATCAAATCGTACTTCTAAGGTTATTAGGAGGCAGTTGGATAAAAATCCAACAGCTCGAAAACTGAAGGAAAATCACCATGCACTGCTCCAGGACGTGTCTGTAAGATGTATTTCTGATCATTTACGCAAAGATTTACAATATCGTAGTTGTTGTGCTAAAGTTCTTCCCCTCTTAAGTGCAAAAAACATACGTGATCGCATAGCTTTTAGCAAGAAATATAAGGATTGGACCCTAGAAGACTAGGAACAAGTCTTGTGGAGTGACGAGTCAACGTTTGTGGTGTCGTCTGGCTGCAGGTCCAAGCGTGTGAGGCGTCCCAGGGGGTCTGACCCTAATGACCCCCGCTATACAGCTAAAGTTGTAAAGCATGCTCCAAGTGTTATGGTGTGGGGGTGCTTTGCATTTGGAGGAGTTGGCAATTTAGTGTTTTTTGAAAAAAATGAGTGTAAATCAGCACAGTTATTTTGAGTTATTGTGTGATAACCTGCCTGAAAGTTTTGAAAAGTGTAACGCTAGCTGGTTTATGCAAGACGGAGCTCCTGCTCACACAGCTTGATCTATTACCCAGTGATTAGAGGACTATGGTGTAGATTACTTCAAAAAGTGGCCTGGGAATTCACCAGACTAAATCCCATAGAGCACGTGTGGCATATCATTAAAAAACAGCTTCAGGATCGTGACGCTTCGACTGTAGCGAAGCTAAAAATAGAAATACAGGATATTTGGGATAATATCATTCCCCAACACGTAGAAAAACTGGCAAGATGCATCCCAGCACGTTTGGAGAAGGTCATCAGGCTTAAATAAAAATCACTTGGCAAATAAGGTGCATCATGAGCTGTTTAAATGTCTTTAAATGTCTATTTAAATGTCACAATTGATTACATTCGTTTTGCGCCCAAACTTTCCGCGACAACTGTATATATATATTAAATATTTTTGGAGAAAAAAAAAATATATATATATATATTAAATATTTTTGAAAAAATATGTATATACAGTGGAGCCTTGACTTACGAGTTTAATTCGTTCCGTGACCGAGCTCGTAACTCAATTTGCTCGTATATCAAATCTATTTTCCCCATTGAAATTAATTGAAATGCCATTAATCCGTTCCAACCCCCAAAATACCACCCGATTTTTTGTTACGTGTTTTTAAATAAGAAAAATGTATTTATAAATAACAAATATTGTATAAAAACATAATAAAAGAGAATGTAAAGTAAATCAGCATAAATGGCTCGTGCCTTCTCGCAGGTGATACCCTCCGTCACGGTATCTCCCGCAAGCTCCTTCTCCCTCACCCACATCAATAGCAGATTCTCCATCTTTTCATGGTCAGAGGTCCGGAGCTTAGAAATTATTTTAACGCCCTTGGCTGGTGTTATAGCCTTTATCGACTCCTGCTTCAATATGGTACATATCGTAGAAGTACTGCGCTCGTATTGCCTCGCCAAGTCGATTACTCGCACACTTGCATTACTTGCTCATGTTTTTCTATGATTTCACGCTTCATTTCGATGGACATCATCCTTTTCTTCTTTGCACCGCTGTCCTTTCCTCTCACTTTCTTAGGACCCATGGTTACAAACAAAAAATTTGGTAAAATAATGCACAAAAGCACAGAACGCGAGCACAACAGAGATCCTTACGCGTCGAGGTAAACACAAGCAGAGAACGAATTTTGCACGGGAAAGCTGGGCGGGAGTATGGCTGAGTTCACTAAGACAATACTGCATGCTCCGTATTGCTCGGTGACAAGATTAGAGGTTTGTAATATTTCATTTAACTATAATAAATAAGCATTTCATGGTAACAAACTATAATTTTTTATATGTTGGCACTAAGCTCCTGCTACTGTAGCCTGCAGTATTGTCTAATGAACGCAGCCCTGACGCTGACTCGTACCTCAAATTTTGGCTCGCAATTCAAAGCAAAAAATCGACCAAGTGACGGCTCGTGTCTCAAAAAACTCGTATGTCAAGGTTCCACTGTATGTATATATATATATATATATATATATATATATATATATATATATATATATATATATATATATATATATATATATATATATATATATATATAATATATATATATATATATATATATATATAATATATATATATATATATATATATATATATGTATATATATATATATATATATATATATATATATATATATATATATATATATATATATATACATATATATATATACACACACATACAGTAAAACCTTAATATAACGAACCCGCTTATAGCGAATTTCGGATATAACGAACGTCATTTCCTGGCTGAACCGAGTCGGATGTAAGGAACCAAAGTTCATTATATCCGAGGCGTGGAGTGAGCTAACTGAACTCTCCACTTTGTTTGAACATGAACGCGCTAACGCACAGGCCACTCAGTCCCACTGTGAAGGGTTGGTCGCGCTCGTGCTCCCACCACTTGCTACCTACTACGTTGTTAATTTTTGTCTAATGTAACATACATCATTACACTTAAATTCAGTACCCCTGTAATAACTCTGTATGAATACGTCTTAACGAACCAAATCCGTATATAGTGAACTCGTTTGGTATTTTTACCATACATCGAAAATAACGAATTATTGGATATAATGTCAGACTACCCACCCCAATTGGTTAATTATATAGAGGTCTTACTATATATATATATATATATATATATATATATATATATATATATATATATATATATATATATATATAAATATTTGATGGCATTTTACTGCAAATATGCATAGAGACAAATCTGTAAAGATTGATAAGATCTATTGGTTAGTGCAATAATCTTTCCAATATTTTTTTTTTTTAATTAAAGAAAAAAAAAGTTTTATTACATTTTGCTACAAAATTATTAGTCCAAGAGCAAATATGCATAGAGACAAATCTGTAGAATTTGACAAGATCTATCGGTTAGTGCAATAATCTTTCCAATATTTTCAAATTTATTTATTTTTATATATAAAAATATTTGATGACATTTTACTGCAAAATTATTAGTCCAAGAGCAAGTATGCATAGAGACAAATCTGTAGAGTTTGATAAGATCTATCGGTTTGTGCAATTATCTTTCTAATATCTAAAAAAAAGAAAATGGAAAAAAATATTTGATTACATTTTAACTACAAAATTATTAGTCCAAGAGCAAATATGCATAGAAACAAATCTGTAGAGTTTGACAAGATCTATCGGTTAGTGCAATAATCTTAGTGAGGATAGAGGTGAAGTGTGAGCTATAAAATCTGAGGTGTAATTTGTAAGTATGCAAAAATATTATTAAAATACATAATTGATTTACGTTCCTGATTTACTGAATCTTCAATGAACTTATATTATAAAGTGTTTTATTTATTTTAATTTTTTGCAATGAAAGTATCATGGAATTTATTTTAGTTTGTAGTTACAGATATGCAAATTTGAAGAAATTTGTGGACTCAGTTACATAAAGTAAGGGTTAGGATATGTAGAGGTGGATTTTCATGTGCGATGCCCACCTCTGCTGAGCAGCCATAATTGATGTAGCAATTTGCCAACCCAATTTGATGATTTCTTTTATTTCAAGAATTATCTGGTTGCAGATGTTGTCCACCTTATGACATAATGGATGTTTTAATGAGGCCCATCATGAGAATGGGTTGTTTTTGTAATTATTACATATATATGAAAATATGGGGTTAATCAAATTATGTTCATAATCTTGCAGGTCGAGTGGCATTCTTACCATGACATCTGTACCAGGTCCTTCTGGGTTTTCTGGTATTGGGCATGAAAAACAACAAAAACAGGTGTGTTTTTAATACTTTTTTTAACACAAGAAGTAACGAAAAATAGATATTGATTTAGAATATGTTGCAAAATCTAAGGCCAAATATTATTGAAGGTGCTATGTTTTAAATCTAATGGATTAGGAAATGAAAGAAAGAGGAGGATACTAGAAGTAGCTATTGAAGGTATAGATGAAATATTTGATTGATGAAAAGTACTTCTCTGGAATGAAAATAGTATTTGTGATTTGGATGTGTGTAACAAAAGTGGATTGCTTTTTCACATCTATTTTAAATATCAAATTATCCATATCCAACTTATGCAGTCTTCCATCACTATAGCTATTCGGAAAATGGGAATTTGCCATCCTCTTGTCAGTTGTTGGTGCTGTTGCTCAGCCTGCCTGGCCGAACTGTCACAAGCTCCTAAGATAGGCTATGGCCTCGACTGGGCTTTCCCACAGGACCTTTATGGAGTGTATATTGTGTTATTGAGGTGTATAATTATTGGCAGTACATGCTTTAGTGATATGTTTGATTGTGTGGGATGATGTGATGCATTCTGGACAAGCATCAGCAATGGACCCATCCAGTCTGATGTGGTGTCCAGACCGCAACCTGGCCAGGTGGACTCTATCCTCATGGGAAAGTTGGTAGTGGTGGTGAATATTCAAGATTAGAATATTATGTCATGATAATTAGATATAAACATGTGGTAGGGACTACAAAAATTTGATCACTATAATCCCTGTGGTTTGTAAAAGGCGACCAAAGGAATGGAGCAAAGAGTCTGGGAAGCTCCTCTACAAAGTAACAAGACACAGGGGAGAAGGGAGAGTAATGTCTCCACAAACCCTGAAGATTGGCTCTCTGAATGTGAGTGAATGTAATACGCACTTGAGGGTTAAAGGGAGGTGATAGGAACAATGTTTGTGGAGAGAAAGTTTGATGCGTTATTAACATTGAGTGAAACTAAACTGAAAAGGAAGGGTGAATGTGAATTTGGATGTGTGAGTGAAAGGATGTCAGGTGTGACCAGAGTGAGAGCAAAGGAAGGAGTGGCTTTAATGGTGAGTTTGGCAGTGAGACAGTGTGTGGTGAAATAAAAGGAAATGTAATTTAGGGAACACTAACCATATTGGGTTAAAAAAATACCATTTTTCTATAGGTGCCAATTTGGTATTAGAAATATGTCTTCTATGCTATTTTGCTGCGTTTGCCTCTCATCACGTGTTTAAAATTTGTTTAAAGGGACGAGTGCAATCCAGTAGGGGACGTGGCAGCTGAATTAATCCAATACACTTCTGCTTTTACAGTTATTTTCACCTAAATACGAGCAGAAGAGACCTCCTTTTTGCTCCTCTCACACATGGTGGTATCTGGCGAGTAAATAGGCAATAGGGAGAAGAAAATAATTAGTAGCTATCAAGCCTCTGAGGAAAGCACATGTACATCAGACCAGAATGTTGTCTTTCCTGTTATTTGCTGACTATATTCTGTAAGCACCATCCAGAATTAATAAAACGATGACAATACGTTTACACATGAAGCATATGGTAGACGCAAAGAGAAATAAGACTTTACAAAAAGAAGAATAAACAAGAGATAAATAATAAATCATCTTCTCCACCACACTAACAGCCAGATTCCTCCACGTTCACCACACCTCCTTCACCACTGCCTGGGTCGTCCAGTGAAAAGCAGACTACTACCACATCTGCACCAATTGTAAGGAAGCTGCACAACAGTAATGAACTTTTGAACATCAAGGCTATGGAGCTCCAGTATACGTATTTATGTGTATTGTATTTCCCGCCATATAATGCACACTTTTTCCATTTAAAACTCCTCCAAAAATCACCTAACGTCTCATACCCTGATGATTAGGTTTTTTGCAGACCTTTGGCTACCACCTAAACACACTAGTTCTTTGATCCTAGAATTAAATTTTAATTAATTTCTATGTACTGTCGACCCTCGATTTAACGGAGTAATGCGGAGGGAGCCCTGTCCATTGGTGTAAAAAGTCTGTTGCTTGGTTAAAGGCCATAATATGGCAATCCGGAAAAAATCTAGGTGAAACGCATAACTTTAAGGCAAAATATATAAAAACCTTATATAACCGAACCGAACCAAACCTAACCGTGACCTAACATATATAAAATAATTAACCTAACCATAGACTACACTATACTTGACTGGACACTCGAAATCTGATCTTTTGCAAACCGGTCCTACAGCAGATTTTTAGAAAAATCAAATAAAATACTTAGAAATAAGATAGGAACCTCAAATAAAAAGCAAACACTTCAGAGTGATGTAGAGAATATGTTTATGAGCAACAAAAACAAATTAGTCAACGTACGTCATCAGTGGGCGACAATTATTAAATCCTAAGAAACCAAGAAAAACACAAAATTTGCAATAATTTCCAGGAATATTGGAATTTCAATCTGAAAACACTTACATGCATATCCCATGTAGTCTATATTAATATGCAATACCATAGAATACACCATACGTGACTGTGCACTCGAAATCGGGTCTTTCGCAAATGTGTCCTGAGGCGATTTTTTGTTTGTTTTATTTAAATAAAATACTTAAAATCATCATAGAAACCTCAAACAAAAAGCAAACACCTCAGAGTGATGTGAAAAATATGTTTATGAGTAACAAAAATAAATTAGTCAACATACGTCATCGGTGGGCGACAATTATTAAATCCTGACACCAATAAAAAACCAAATTTGCAATAATTTCCAGGAATATTGGAATTTCAATCTAAAAACACTTATATGCATAGCCCATGTAGTTTATATTAATATGCAATACCATAGAATACACCATACGTGACTGTGCACTCGAAATCGGGTCTTTCGTAAATGTGTCCTGAGGCGATTTTTTGTTTGTTTTATTTGAATAAAATACTTAAAATCATCATAGAAACCTCAAACAAAGAGCAAACAACTCAGAGTGATGTGAAGTATATGTTTATGAGCAATAAAAACAAATTAGTCAACATACGTCATCGGTGGGCGACAATTATTAAATCCTAAGACCAATAAAAACACCATATTTGCAATAATTTCCAAGAATATTGAAATTTTAAACTGAAAACGCATACATACATAGCCAATGTAGTCCATACTAATATACATGCATGCTTGAAATAAGATTTGAAACTATTTCCAAATATTCTGTTTGTTTTCTACGTTTTCACTGAGCATGGCAGGATACACAACACCTTAGTGTTGAGAGTAATTGTAAAATATAACCAAAACTTGAACACAACACCCTAAGTCACTCATAATCAATTCACTCATACTTTCATATACTCATAAATAACATCAAGAAGATAAAATTTAACATTCCTAATCAACTTACGATGTTTGCTGAGTGTCATCGAGAGAGCGTTTCTCAGAGACTGTGTAAAATAACTCCATTGTAATTCCTTATTGGTGATGGTCTCTAGTCAGCTTGTTGGTTTTATTGCCTCCTCCTCCTCTTCTATCTAGCAATGTTCTTTCCAATGATCTTATCACCATACATCACTTTCCCGGCGTACGTACTTTTCCTTTTATCCTGCCATGCTCAGTGAAAACGTAGAAAACAAACAAAATATTTGGAAATAGTTTCAAATCTTATTTCAAGCATGATTCAGAGTATACAATAGAAGCTGATGAAGCTACGGACACACTAGGTTTTGCTAACGCTAGCCTGGCTTCCGTTTTTTCTGGATTTACAGCGATACGACTCCAGTCTGGTCACACACGTAGAAGAACTAACCTTGTGGAATCAGCTGATCATAACAACAACACAAGCCGTTATGGAGGAAGCACTTCTCTTCTTCTTCTTCTGCTCATGAACATTTTCCATGAGACTTATAATAGCGTCAAGGGACCAATGAATTGAACTATTTATGTTGTTGACCTTTGTAAAGGACTGTTTTGGTCTTCTTCTTTTTGTGACCTCTTTCGCCTTTTGCCTTTCGCGCCACGAATTGTTATGAAAAATTCATTCCCAAGCCAATATAACGATTATATGACATTTGATCACAATCAAATCATATTCAGGAATGGTTATTTCACAATATGTGATGTTTTATTTCAGAAATTATTGCGAATTTGCCAGATTTTTTTGCTATAAACAATATGCTTTATACACAACTCCCACACGATTTTTCACTCAAACTTGTAATCTTTATGTTAATTTCCTATTTGCAAAAGTTGTAAAATCATTTTTTATGTTCAGCCATGGTTCAGCAATCATTACTGATTGTAAAGACATGAAATACAATGTCCTAAGTAGAATATGAACTGATAATATGAAGTATTATCTGTCATCACTCATAGCAACGGAATCTATAGGATCGAAATGTAATATCGTCTGTCAGCGATTGTCGCAAGTGTCCAGTCAAGTATGGTGTAGTCTATGACCTAACATAACTTGAAAGATGTTTTGCCAGATAAACAATGGTGAGCACCGCCTGAAACCTTCACAGATGTGTTGAGTACACTATGTATAGTACGTACGACTTCATATTTATATCGATATCGTCCGAGCAGTAGGTATGCAGATTTACCCAAATACTTTTTGTCTTACCTTAACCTAAGTTATATGTACAGTATTTACAGTTGCACTCAATGGTTACTCCGAGTCAAAGGGAAGCGTCTGGGTGCAGCCATTAGTATTTATGCTTCGCCCACAATCAGCTGGTGTACCTAGGCTCCGCCTCCCTCCTCCTTCTAGGCATCAGTGTTGAAACCACCATGGCGTCTAATAAGTGTGTGTAGCATCTTCTCCAGAGGTTAATACTTATATGTCAGATAGAATCAAGGTTGCAGAATATCATGCAATATATATTAACTTCTGGAAACTGTTAAAAACATTTGTTTCAATTTTTGTATACCCACTGCCTCAGTAGGTAAGACCAGTATCTGGTTACAGCACCGCAATGTTAGGTTAGGTTAGGTTAGGTTGGGGTGGGGTTAGGGTTAGGTTAGGGTTTGGCTTAGGTTAGGTTTCTTGAAATGAAAAAGCATCATACTTTGCCCAGAAATAAATAGTCCGTGCCTTAAAATTAGTAGGCTAACCTTATCTAACCTCCCTGAAGCCTACCGGCACCATGGGTAATAGATAAAAAATAAAAACCTAAATTGCGGAATTGCGGAGTGCAGCTTCAAATTTCCTGGGTTTTCGGGAGGCGCTGTACCCAAAATCAGCTGTATGCTCGCGCTTCCGACAACAAATAGGCAGATGACAGTGGTAGAGGAGAATCTTTCTGTGTTGGCATGTTGATTATGACTATCTTTCTTCAACCTCACTTAGCCATGAAAACACTCTTATTTTGACCCGGTAAATCCGACCTAAGGTAATGGGCCCACTCCCCCAGATCCGACTTAATTGAGAAAATATTGAGTCTTGCAGAATTGCATGCAAACATTTTTATCATCAAGATACATGTCAAGCGCAAATACTAGAAAAATATTTCGGTAATACTCATGTTTGTTTCGCCACAATAATGCTGGGAGGTTGGAGTGTGGTGCGAGTTGGCAGTCCCTGCTCTACTTTCCCCACTTTCATTATTTTCACTTATTATTTATTTCTAGTAGTTTTATCATATATACAGACTCATAATAACTTATTTCACAGCCATACTATTCACTGTACTTTATAAGTATTTACTCTACATTATTTATATATATATATATATATATATATATATATACACAGTGGTGCCTCTTGATTCGAACTTAATTCGTTCTTTTCGGCTGTTAGAATTGAGAAAAATCGAATTAGGAAGCAAATTTTACCATTGAAATTAATGTAAAAACAATTAATCCGTTCCAGTTTATTTTAAATAAAAATTACTAAATAAAAAATTATTTATAAAACACTCCTCAAACCAAACACTCTAAATTGATTTACCAAACACTCCTTTAGCCACATCAGCAGCCTTTATTGTCTCTCTGTGCTTTATAAATGTGCACATCGTAGACTTGGCCATCCCGTACTGTGAGGCCAGGTCAGAAACACGAACTCCTCTCATGTTTTTCTATTATTTCCTTCATTTCTATACTATAGCGCGTCAGCTTCCTTCCACCACTTGCACTGTCACTTTTCACTTTCTTGGGAGCCATAATGAGGGCTAATTTCAAGAAAATATTCAAAAATATCAAGCACAACAGAGAGAGAGGTGTTCACAGCGGAGAAGTGCAAGCGAGACTGGTCGATTGGCGGGAAGGCGGCGTCGGCCGCCACGTGTGTTTGTGTTTGGATTGCAAAACCGCGTTCGGATTGGAGGACAAAATTTGTTCGCCAAATGTGTTCAGATTGGGAAGTGTTCGAGTCAAAGGGTGTTCGAAAAAAGAGGTACCATTGTATTTACACAGGCACTGTTTTTGTTTTTTCTTGTAGGCCTAGTTCCGATTTTTCTCCCTAGGGTGAATGAGGGAGGGTAGGCCTACCAGTGTACCAAATGTGGCAGCATTACCAATTTGTGGTGCGTCGCTAAATATCCTGGTACGCGGGTGCCGTATCGGACATTGCCGCCAATGGTACCCGAGTGCCGTATCGGACTTTACGGGTTAATGAAATGTTGGTCTGCTGGAATGAATTTCTCTACTGTATCACTGTAACTTCCATCAACGAAAAGAAAGTATCAACTGGATCAGGAACTGGTTCCGCTTTCTTACTCTCCACCAAGTATCTCATTAGAGTACCAGATGCACCGTTATTAATATTATCCTGGCTCCTTGACCTTTTATGCATGCGATGTTCTTGCTGAGGGAGTGGAATCTGTCTGGTAGCAACGTCTTCATTATCATTTTCTCCTGTTTCTTGTTTTCTGTTTTGTCCGGCTGTTTCTTTTGTGCCAACACATTCTGTATTATCTGAATTATCTGATTCATTTCCTTCCTCTCTCACAGATGTTATTCAGGCTTTGTCCTTCATCAATACATACAAAAATGACATTGCTCCTCATACTTCCCTTTTTTTTTTTTTTTTTTTTTTTTTTTTTTTTTTTCGATGATAGCAGCCTGTCCAGTCATTGTTTTCTTGTTCATATGTTTACAGTACTGCGACTGTAAGGATTCTCATCGTTCCTTACATTCAGTTCCTGAAAATAAGTAGATAGCGTGATTAATGGTTTCCTACATTGTTTCATTTCAGGTTTTTGGCTAACGGGGACTCCTACAAAACAATAGCTTTCAGCTATCGTTTAGACCCTAAACGATTTCCTGAGTGGTTGAAGGCCCTAAACTTTAGGGCCTTCAACCACTCAGGAAATTGTACTAGAAGTTTGTCATGCAATAACAAAGAAGCTTATGGCTGAAGCTATTCCAACACCAAAAAAAGAAGACGGGAAGCGAATTGCAAATGAATATTGGACTCAGTGGAACTTCCCTAATAGGCAGCTCCAACCTTCTGCCATAAACCCAAACTGCCAACTCGAGATCCCCTAATTTTCGTTCGGGGTGTAAACGAGCCTCAAAATATGTACACTTCTATGGTGTTATACTTCTATTCAACACATTATCATACCTTGCTATGTTCTTTATTATTATATTGGTTGGTGAGTTCTTAACTCATTTTAACTAGATTTCATCCATATATTGATTTTTTAGAAATGGATTTAAGACGGTTTATTGGTGCTGAAGGCCCTGTCGTAGAAAGCTATCGGTGCACTTTCCTGGAAAAAAGATACATAAAAGAATGAATTTGTTACATTTACACTTGTACTGCTGTATTATCTTCTTCCTCTCCAGCCAGGACTTTTAATCTGTTACATGTTCTGATGAGTAAAAATGATTTGCCATCAAACCTCGGTTATTGTTCGCCCAAGTTTTTGTACAATTTGGTTTTCAACGACTTTTTTCGTAAAAATTTTGTTCCAGCTTTTGAACATCTGTTAGGTTATCATACAGTTGAAAATGGTCTGTACCAAACTCGTCCGCCTGCCATGTAACTCAGCCACTCTTTTCCCTGAATTAAGCAGCCACACAAAGCATCCCATGCGTTCATGACTCAGTCTGCCTTTGTTTCTTGTTGAGTGAGCATCATCTGGCTCGTTCATCCAAAGCATTTCGTAACAATCCATTGTTTTATGTTCTTGTTTATTGAGTGCGATGGGTGTGATGCCTCCTTAAATTTCGCTTGCCACTTTTTTGACCAATTGACCAAGATATCGAGGTTGGATTGTAATCATATTTTTATAGTGGTTGTATTTACTCTATCCATAATTTTTGTATTGTCAGCAACTTTTAATATCTTACAGGTGAGACCTTCATTGATATTATTGACATAGATTAGAAAAAGAGTTGGACCAAGTACTGATCCTTATGCCACACTGCTTATAACGTCTAGCCGGTTAAATGATTTACCGTTTATGACAATACACTGTTTCCCTCAGAAAGGGAGTCTTCAACCACTCAAGAATTTTCCAATCTATGCAATGTGACAAATTTTTTTTAGTGATTGCTTATGGTGAACTTTGTTGAAGGCTTTTTGATAGTCAAAATAAATGACATCTATTGCTTTTGTCTCATCATAAATGTTGAATATATTGTTATAGAAATCAAGCAGATTTGCTAAGCAAGAACGTTTGTTACGATTGCAATGTTTATCACAAGGGGAGCTATTTTAGGAGTGTCGCAGAGGGTGTTGAAGGTCATTTAGATGATAATTATCTCAGACTTCCATATTGAGTCCGGAAAAAGCTCTGCCTCAAATGCTATCTGAACAGCAGATGATTGTTTCATATCAAATGTAGATGACAGATGGCTTGTTTTTCTTCAAAAACCCCTGATATGAACTGAATGCAATATTCTAGAGGAGGGTGTAGAAGGGCATTAAATAATGTAAAGATAATTTATTTGATTTCTACTCAAAAGTTCTTCCGATGAAGCAGACTAGTTTGTTAGCTGTCTTAACAACGTCTGAACAATGTATACTAGATATATAGGCATTATCAATAATTACCTCTAGGCTTTTTTCATGGCTAACCTTGGAAAATTTGGAGCCATTCAGTGTATATTTTGTGTAATTATTTTTTATTCCGATATGTAATACTTTACATTTACCAATATTAGATTTCACTTGCCACTTTTTTGACCAACTGACCAAGATATCTTGTGGAGCTATGCTTGTAGCAATTTCGCAACCTCGCTCAGTTAAATCTCATTGGTTACAATACCGTAACTGCATTATCCTCATTTTTGCTGCAATAATTTGTGGTAAATTTTCTATGGATGTTCATATGTTTCTTGCTTTTTCAGAAGAGGCTCTGTGAGGATTCTGGGGAGACCATCCAGAAAAAGCCTAAACTATCCATATCCATTGGCTATAAAGGGCGAACACTACTTAATTTTGTGCCAAAGGCCACCTTCTCCCACTCGTGCACTTTCCCTAAAAGTCATGTTCTTCATAAAGCTCTTCAAGGTATGTTTTGTTGATCTAAGTATAGGTTTCAATTAGTCAGGCTAAAATGTTTAAGGGTTTAAACTGACAATACAAGGCCATATGCATCTCTGTAATGTTTAGGGGAATTCAGATTTGTTTTGATTAGAGAATCTAACTTCAGGATTGATTATATAAAATTAATTTGATATTTTGAAAACTTTAATCGGATTCTCTCTAATCCTTAATTTATGGAGTAATACCATGTTTAATTATTTTAATCTTTCCTTGTATGATATATTTTGCAACATAAAGATTTTTTTTTATTGAAACTTGGTACACGCATCTGGGAATTTATTGACAAGCCGGGTGCATCCCTGAAGACGTGACCACGCGGCGTGGTGGCCTTGAGGATGCGTGGGTGGATGCAATTTTTTTTTTTTTTACCAATATATGAACTCTTCCACACGGCTGTGCTTCACACAGATATCCATGTTTTGTTAGAGTGTGACTATAGAACCAAAAACCGTCGTGTATCTGATTCAATTATAATTGATGCAGAAACTGTAGAGAGAGTAGAGGAGTATAAATATTTAGGTTTTATGATTGACAATCAACTAAAAGGTAGTACAAATACCAGTATGGTTGTGAAGAAATGTAATCAAAGACTTCATTTTTTGCGTGTTTTTAACAACCTTCACATAGATAAAAATATCATTAGCCTTTTCTACAAGTCAACAATAGAGTCAATAATAAGTTTTTCTTTAATTACCTGGTATGGCAAACTAACTTCCGGAGAAAAGAGTAAACTTAAAAAGATTGCGAAAATCGAGCAAATTAGGTGCAGAAACAAAGGCACTTGATAAGCTGTACTAGGAAGGAACAATGAAGCAGGTTCAAAAATCATGAAAGATGCATCCCATCCCCTCCACTTCTGCTATGTATTCCTTAGGTCCGGCTGAAGGTTAGCTCTGTCTACTCAACGCACGGACAGGTATAAGAAATCGTTTGTACAAAAGAGTATTGTACTTTTCAACCATTTAAAATAGAATATATTTTATTAGAATATGTGTAACTGATAATTCTTGTACTTGTCTGTGATTTCGGTTTCCTATGCTGTAACATATGTTTTTACAATATTTTATTTTCTTATATACTTATTAGTCAACTTCTTTTTATATGGAGCTCTAGCCAAAAAGAATTTCAGTTTGTAAACGTTGCTATGTTGCAAATTGACAATAAAGTTATCTATCTATCTTAATATCACTATAACATCATGAGGACACTTCACAATCATCTGGGGACACTCCTACACTTGCCCACGATGACGCTTCACGCACATCTTCAAGGTAGTTTTTAATGCCTTTAAA
>JAXIVD010003794.1:30000-35000 GCA_036785275.1 Cancer borealis
TCTTAACAAGTAGCCCATCTGTGCAGGATATGTTTTCCAAGATGATAGCTAGTCAGCTGCATGCTTGCCTTTCCAATTTCAATCTTCTTCCAGCATGTTCATTACCTCAAGCTGAGAGTCTGGTAAATGACAGACCGCGTTGACTAGCAGAGTGCAACAGGCACTCCCAGACGAGAGGTCACGGGAGGCTAGCTTGGGGATCGAGCCAACGAGTGTTCGTTCAGCGCGCGCCACTCAGTCAGCCGCCCTGTCGAACACTCCTCCGTCCCGACATGAGGTGGAGGCAAGTCCGTTGTCTGATTCCTCAGATCTTCCCTCGTCTCGGGACTCAGATGTGGTTCTAAGTGAGGTTGAACGCCCACTAGCCCATCTACGACCCAAAGGTGAGGGTCCGACTGTTTGTGGTTTACCAACGGGACGAGATGCGTACCCTACCACTTGGTCAAAGGGAGAAGGGGTATGGAAGAGCTTATGCCCATGCCCCTCTCCCTCGTCCACCAAGCGCATGAGGGCAGAGTTAGTGACACAGAGCCAGCCCCGTGAATCATTCCACCATCACCCCGCAGATTCTCACAACGGAGGGAGAAGTGCCGTCGTCGGCGGGAGAGAGGAAGGCGGGGAGCGGTTTCTCCCCCCACCTCAAGGGGAAATGACTAAACTGGAGCTGGCACTGCTCTCCATCCAAGGGATGCAGAGTTTCCTGTTTTGGCTGATGGGTACACTGGTTTCCTCTCCCCTGTCGGGAACGGAGTTGTCTCCGTAAAGGGCGATGTCAGATCATCTTCGACAGAGCATACAAAGGGCAATGTTAGATCAAGCACGGTTGACAGCTGTGGCTATTGCCAATACAAGGGCAGCGAGAAGGGAGTCTTTCCTCTCCCACCTACCACCGCGCTTCAGCGCTATCTCCAAGGCAAACTTGCGTGGGTCGGTTATGGACTCTGCATTTCTCTTTGAGGACTCTCGATTAGACAAAGCCATAGATCAGGCAGAGAAAACAGCTTCAGTTTCGTTCACAGAAGCAGCTGCCAAGTCTTTCGTCAAGCTAGACCAAAGCCGGGTACACCACTGGTTGAGAAGCACCAGCGCCCTTCAACCTCGTACGCTTCTTGTCCTCGTTCTGGTTCTTCACAACATCCCTTCACAAGGCCTTCCAAGTCTTGCCGCTTGAGGGATTCTGGTGGGCCACCTCCGAAGAGAGCTAGAGGTCCGCCATTTCGTAAGTGACTCTTCAGCCAGCTCGGAGTCAATTGGAGGTTGCCTCGCTTGGCACCTGAAAGACTGGGAGACCTTAGGAGCGGAAGAGTGGATTCTCCAGGTCCTCTAAGAGGGATACAAGATTCCCTTCCATTCATCCCCTCCGCTGTCAGATGTTCTTCTGCACTTGGTCTCCTACTCACTACTCAGCAGATTCCAAACGAGGCAAAACCTTGGAGTTGGAGGTTATAGCTCTCATAGACAAGTGTGCGGTGGAAGAGGCTCCTCCTACACCGGGGTTTTACAGCAGGTTGTTTGTGGTTCCCAAGGTGTCGGGGGGGTGATCGTCCAGTCATTGATCTCTCCTTTCTCAACAAACACATCATTACCACAAAGTTTCTGATGGAAACGGTGAGGACGGTGTTGTCTTCCATCAAGCAGGGTAACTGGATGGTGTCAGTCGACCTGAAGAATGCCTACTTGCAAGTGCCAATACATCCCCTAAGCCGCCAATACCTTCGGTTCGGATGGAGGGGTCGAGCACTTCAGTTCAGGGTGCTGTGCTTCGGCCTTTCTACGGGTCCCCAGGTATTTACCAGGATCATGGCGCCCATCTCGTCGACTCTACACAGGAGAGGCATCCGCCTCCTCCAGTATCTGGACAACTGGCTTCTTTATAGCAGAATCACAACAAAAGGCATTAAGCTCAACACAGACTGCTCCGGCTGTGCGCACGTTTAGGAGTGTGCATCAATATGGAGAAGTCCAGCCTGCAACCAGCCCAGAGGATGGTCTTCCTGGGAGTGAACATTGTCTTCTCGTTTGAAGGCTTTTCCATCACGGGCTCGAGTGGACAATCTTCTTGCTCTTCTGGGAGTTTTCATGGATTCTCGGAGCCCTACCGCCAAGGAGTAGGTGTCCTTGCTGGGGCACATGGCTTCGCTTATCCATCTGGTGCCAGGAGCCCGCTTACGCATGAGAAGCCTACAAATTCATCTCCACTCTCTTTGGTCCAGCACAACTCAAGAAGACTCCGCTCGTGTAGCGTGGACTCCCGACCTTCTTCAAAATCTCCAGTGGTGGGCACAGGAACCTAACCTCCTTGCCGGCCAGGCACTCCGAGAGGGGTCGCCAGATTTCCTGTTATACACAGACGCCTCGAGGGAGGGATGGGGCTGCTCTCTCCTGCAACACTCTGCAGGCGGGTTGTGGTCCACGGAAGAAGCGGCTTCCAACATCAACCTGCTGGAGTTGAGGGCCGTCAGGCTAGCTCTTCTCCACTTTGAGTACCTTCTACAAGGCAAGACAGTGGGGGTGTTCGCAGACAACACCACAGCTCTTGCTTACCTGACACATCAAGGAGGGACTCATTCTTTGCCCCTCAACTACAAAGCGCAGCAGATTCTGCGTTGGGCGGAGGACAAGTCCATCACACTGGGCACTCACAACGTGGTGGCGGATTCCCTCAGCAGGAGGCACCAGATAATTTCTATAGAATGGACTCTTCATTCAGAGGTATGTCGGACCCTGTGGAGACTGTGGGGCATGCCTCTCATAGTAGATCTGTTCGCCACCAGTCAGAACTACAGGATTCAGAATTACATCTCCCCGTTCAGGGATCCCATGGTAGTTGCGACGGATGCTTTCCTCTTCAACTGGGATCATCAGGAACTGTATGCCTTTCCGCCCTTCTCAACAATCAGGAAACTCCTCGTCAAACTGCAGGTGTCACAAGGGACGGTCCTCACCTTAATTGCTCTGTTTTGGCCACACAAAGAGTGGTTCCCCGGCCTGCTACGTTTCTCTATCGACGCTCCCCGCCTCCTTCCGATGCGCAAAGACCTGTTGCGTCAGCCTCACTTCCACTGGTTCCACAACAGTCTTCACGCTCTTCGGCTAACCGCGTGGAGACTATCAAGCGAATCCTCTGTTTCTGGGGATATTCGGGAAGAGTGGCGAAGTTCGTGGCGGGAGCTAGAAGACATTCAACCATTATGAACTACCAGTCGAAATGGGGTGTTTACCGTAGGTGGTGCAGACTGAAGAGGCATATAGTTTTAAAACCATCAAGTCAAAAGTTTGCAGACTTTCTCCTCTATCTGCATCAAGACTGCCATCTGTCGGCCTCTGTGGTGAAAGGCTACAAGGCTATGCTCAACAGTGTCTTTCGGCCGAAAGGATTTGACCTCTCCACAGATCAGGTCTTGAAAGACATCTCTAAAGCTTGCAGCCGCCAAGTCAAGAGGACAATCAGCAGAGTACCCCCCTGGAATGTGGATGTGGTTCTCCACCTTCTGCTCAGCACTCCGTTCAAGCCAATGGACAGGTCTTCGTTTAAACATCTGACACAGAAGACTCTTTTCCTTGTAGCGTTGGCAACGGCTAAGAGGGTGAGTGAATTGCAAGTTCTGTCAGTCCAAGTCGCTCGTCAAGGCAACAACATGGTGCTGTCTTACCTTTCAGAGTTTATTGCTAAGACAGAAACTTCGTCCCATCCTCTTCCAAGGGAGTTTACCCTCACTAGCCTAATGGCTGCGGTGGGTGTGGACAACGAAGAACGCCTTCTCTGCCCGGTACGAGCTCTGCGCTGGTACCTTCGTAGGACAAGGTCGGAGTCACATCCAAGGCAGCTGTTTCTCTCAGTGAAGGATAGAGAACGCCTTCTCTCCAAAGCGGCCATCTCCTTCTTGAGACAACTCATTAAAGAAGCACATAAGGATTTCCCGGAGCACTTAGGCCCCCTACTCAGGGTAAGAGCCCATGATGTGCGGAGTGTGGCGAAGTCCCTGCTTTGGTCCATCAACAGGGCCGTAGCAGATATTCTGGAGGTGGCCTGCTGGAGAACTCAGTCAGTCTTTGCAGACCATTATCTGAAGATTATACAGAGGGTCCATGATGATGTCTTTGCTATTGGACCCATCATGGCAGCAGGGAGTGTTATCCCCTGAGGTTGCTGCCCCCCTCTCCACTCTCTTAGCCTGCCTGCTTCGGTTCACGAATGCGGCAAGGATTGTTGGGAAGCTCTACACCGGCATAGACTCACTGACTCACTGGAGACTGCTAACACTTCCCAGGTGAGAGTCTTGCCTTTTCTTGTGGGCTATTCACCCATAATCAAACCACCCCTCGAGGCATCGCCCACCTCCTAAAATGTGGGAATCTGCCTAGGCTAGGAGGAACAGGTAATATGTGAAACCATAGACTACACCATACTTGACTGGACACTCGAAATCTGACCTTTTTGCAAACAGACCCTACAGCAGATTTTTAGAAAAATCAAATAAAATACTTAGAAATAAGATAGGAAACTCAAATAAAAAGCAAACACTTCAGAGTGATGTAGAGAATATGTTTATGAGCAACAAAAACAAATTAGTCAACGTACGTCATCAGTGGGCGACAATTATTAAATCCTAAGAAACCAAGAAAAACAAAATTTGCAATAATTTCCAGGAATATTGGAATTTTAATCTGAAAACACTTACATGCATAGCCCATGTAGTCTATATTGATATGCAATATCATAGAATACACCATACGTGACTGTGCACTCGAAATCGGGTCTTTCGCAAATGTGTCCTGAGGCGATTTTCTTTTGTTTTATTTGAATAAAATACTTTAAATCATCATAGAAACCTCAAACAAAAAGCAAACACCTCAGTGATGTGAAGAATATGTTTATGAGCACTCAAAAGGCTGGCCAATCCAGCCATAATCCCAGATCAATCGATATCAATAGCTAGTGTGACCATGCCTTAAAGGTTTGTTTTGGTCTTCTTCTTCTTGTGACCTCTTTCGCCTTG